>QDHC01003009.1:40327-53021 GCA_013186455.1 Papilio dardanus tibullus
CGCAGAACTTCCTGTTCTGCATCATCAGGATCTCCAGCTCACGGACATTGTGGACCAGCACCTGGTGAGGGTAATTAGTGCTAAATGGGTAAGGTATAAAATACCCGTTGTTTGCAACTTTATCCGCGTGGAATTGAAAAATATGTCCTATGTTACTCGGGGATAATGTAGCTTTCTATGAGTGAAAGAATTTTTGAAATCGGCCCAGTTATTGAGTTATTTCAATACATACAAAAATACAAAGTTTCTCTCTTTATAATATTAGTATAGATAGTACACAAAGACCTCTATATTATTGTTTCAGGGCATGTTTTTTTTAAATATCCTCTGATACTACTAAAATAATTAGAAAATTAAAAAGCTGCATCACTGAGTAACATTGGCTATATTGTTTAATTTCAGCCAAAGTTGCCAACAACTTTAGAATAGCAATTGTTAACTATATGGCTGAAATAAATTAAGTTTTTTGTTTAAGTGGAGTTATACTATACTAAAATTATAAAGAGAGAAACTTTGTATTTTTTATTTTTTTGTATGTATTGAAATAACTCAGCCAATTTCAAAAATTCTTTCACAGTTAGAAAGCTACATTATCCCCGAGTATCATAGGCTATATTATTTAATGCCACAAGGACGAAGTCGCGCTCAACAGCTAGTTATGAAGAGAGATTTGTATTTTTGTGTTTATTGAAATAACTCAAGAACTACTGAGCGGATTTCGAAGATTCTTTCACCATTAGAAAGCTACATTATCCCCGAGTAACATAGGCTATATTTATTAATTTCCACGCAGAGTCACAAGCAATATTATTTGATTCAAACTAACAGCTGGTTAGCTGATACATGTGTTGAAAAGTTTGGAGATGTTTAAATTATGTAATTTATTTTTAAAGCAGTTGATTGACGGAGCCATCACTACACCCTCTGGGAGTCTTTTCCGTGCTGTGACCACTCTGGCAAGAAATATCTTATTGTGTTCCTTTTGTTTGAGCTTTCCCAAAGTTTTAAGGGATGCCCAAGAAGCCATTGATTATAAAATAATTCAAATCAATAGGTAACAATTTGTAACCAACCTTACGGAAACCATTCGGTAGCATATGACGGGTCTTCTTATTTGAACCGTAACCGATGCTCGGCATCAAGTATTGACCCTTGAAACGCCTGCGCACTCTGTTGTCAATACCTGAAAATTATGAATATTGGTAAACTCATGCCCGTAACCCAGTGTGGTAGGCAGAGACAACGGATCTCCATTTGACACGATCCTGACACACCTCTCTTGCTTCTACTTTACATCTACGCATACATGAAGGTTACGCATGCTCTTAATACCGGCCTTCTTGAGCAACTCCCCAATTTGACCGGTACAAGTCCGCCTTGGGCCACCCCTTACAAGCCTGTCACTCACTTTCGCTTTATAAATCTTCTTTGTTAACCTGCATTCATTCATCGTCTCAGACAATAAAAGACAAGTTTTGTATGAGTTTTTTATACTTCTTTTAGCTATGTATCTAATTGTATTTTTTCATCAATATTATATCAAAACAACTCTATTATCTAAATATTTGTTACCGATTTCATTCTTGTTTATTACTAAAAGTTACCATTTACTACTCATTTAAAAAATCATATATTTTTTTATTAGAGGATTATTTAGCCATCGTCGTTGGTGTCAATAAGCCCTGGAATATAGATTAACTAAATAATAACATGCGTTCTTTTACTTAAGTAGAAATAAAATGTCACCTCCAATATGACCAAATTACGATATGAGGGTAATCTGGAATAGGGTTTGGTGGTATTTTTATAGCAAGGTAACAAATTGTGAGATCATATTAATAATGAAAAACACAGAGTGCCCTTGCATACTAAAAAATAACCTAAAAGGTTTCGTAAAAAATATTAAATGTTTGACTATAAAATGTATTTTTTTTATATTAAATACAACGTTATAATGCATATAAATTGATGGCTGTATTTTTAACAATAAATCTGATGCTTATTGATACAGGTTATAGAAAAAAAAAGTGAAATTTTCTGGTTAAAATTTTAACTTACCTCTAGGTTTACGCCAGTTGCGTTTAAGTTTATCATAGCGATCGGATTGATGTCTTATAAACCGTTTCGTCCTCTTCTTGACGATTGTCGGTCTGTATACAGGTCTGATAGCCATTTTGGTTGTTTCTTTAGAGAAACGCGGTAGTGAACCACGCGGTGACACGGCCGCACGAAAAGGAAGTAATAGACAAGAACAGACATTGTTAGAATTTTGTGTGTTTTCTTTGGCGGTTTTGGGTTGCGTGGTCTATGGTTATTTTTTTTGACAAAATGAAAGGTAAATAAATAAATTGACTGGTGTCCTTTTTGACCATTATAAATATCGTTTCCTTGTAAATGTATTGGAGTTTACTTACTTTTTAGCTATGGAGCAATTTTTGTTCTAACTTCATGCCAGTTGTAGGGTTTTTCTAAAGATTTTTCCTTGATAGTTTTAAGTAATTTCTTTGTCAAGCGCGTTAATTAAGGGACACATAATTTAAAATGTATCTCAGAGTTTAAAATTGTTTATAAATTAATTTAAAAACTGTTTTACAATCTGTGAAAGTACCATAGACAACATTTTATGACAGTTCAACTAATCGGCCACACGTAAATGAGAACAAACTAGTTTCTCTATGCCACAGACGCCAAATGTCGCCATCGATCAATGACGTTTTGTGAAGTTGAATTTATTGATATAAAGCGTTAATGTAAATAATAAACAATTCCAACATAAACGTCGGCTTCCAGTCGATATGTATGCCAAGGGCAAAGGCTCTACAGTGCCTTCGGACGCTCAAGCTCGTGAGAAGTTGGCACTTTATGTGTACGAGTACTTGCTACACGTTGGGGCGCAGAAAGCGGCACAGACATTTCTCTCCGAAATACGATGGGAGAAGAATATAACGCTCGGAGAACCGCCAGGGTTTTTACATTCTTGGTGGTGCGTGTTTTGGGATCTATATTGCGCGGCACCTGAGAGACGTGACTCTTGCGAACACTCATCAGAAGCTAAGGCTTTTCATGATTATGGATTTGTCAATTCCGGGTATGGAGTGAATGGGATCGGCCACAACGCCGGACCGGCGCCACCTAATGACGGTACAACATTTATATTCACATATTAACATAAGAATAGCGCGAAAAACGTATTAACAAGTGGAAACTATGTTTTCTAGGACACTACATACTCTTATCTGTAAAAGTAAATAATATCCAAAGTGAAATCCTGTAACGTAAATTATGACAAAGTAATCTTGATTAGAAGCTCTGGTAATTTTCTACAATAATTGTTTACTTTAAAAAAGTAAATAACACTTACAAGGCTTTGATTTAAAAAAAAAATCAGTCATAGACATAAATTGCGTTTCATTTCATATACGAGTTTTTAATAATATTAGAATACTAGCTGTTGTGCATTTCGTCCGCATGGAATTAAATAATATAGCCTATATTACTCGGGGATAATGTAGCTTTCTATGAGTGAAAGAATTTTTGAAATCGGCACAGTTATTGAGTTATTTCAATACATACAAAAATACAAAGTTTCTCTCTTTATAATATTAAGTATAGATTTAGTTTTAGCATGAAGAACTTTATGCTTTTATGAATTTATATAAAAATAATACAAAATTACTTAATTTATGACTATACTGCATTTAAAACTTTAAAATTATTTCATGTTAATTTGAATTTTTTATAATTTTACATTGATTTACAAAACTGTTACCCTAGACTTTAGAGTGTTGGCTCAGGGGTTTAGCTCTTGACTTGTAAACTGCAGATCCTGACTGAAGTCCACCATCTACAAATGTGTTTTCCGATTTTCATATGTACATATTTACCCAACACTCTTAAGGTGAAGGAAAACATTGTGATGTCTGCACATATCTAAAGAAATTCAAAGATATGAGTGAATGCAAAATACGCGCTAGTCGTGGAGTGAAGGAAAATGAAGCCCATCATGGGTCGAACTTCATTACAGTACCCAGTCTTCAGTAGACAGAACTTCAGTACAGAGATTTTGGTTTAGCATAAGTCATATTTTTGATATCAGTCTAATGACGAACTAAGGTTATAAGAGACATAACACATTGATGAAATTTATAGATAAATAGGCTGGGAGAACATATATCGCTTTATTCCAAAACGAGAATCAGCCTTACTGTTGTACTTTCAACGTTTGGTACATTCATAAAATTTATTACAAAATACAGAACATCCTTGTTCCTGGTACTTCTTATGATACATAACTTGATCAAATGAGACTGGTCTATCTTATTTAATTCCGAGTGCCCTCCAGTATCGTATAATAAACACTTCTTGGTCCTCGGTTATTGCAGTAATTTATACATTTTTTCGGAATAAGGGAGTTGGACTAATGTTTTTCTGGTCTATTTCAACAAACTTATCTGACAAAGAAAAAAGCATTTTTATTATTATTTTTTACCTATCAAGCTGGCAGAAATTCAAAGATATGTGTGAAGTCGACCAACCCACACTTGGCCAGCGTGGTTGACTATGGCCTAGGCACCCCTTAGGGGGTAGGCTCCGTACCCCTCGTTGGGAACGTATAGTGAGCTGATGATGATGATGAAGCTGGCACAAACATATCTTTGATTTTTATAGATATGTGCAGACATCACAATGTTTTCCTTCACCGTAAGAGAATCGGGTAACATATAACCTTCTATTACTAATATTAAATTTTCTCCGACTACCTTCCAGGTATGGGAGGTGGAGGTATGCCGCCAGGATTCTTCCCCAATTCGTCACTGCGGCCGTCGCCTCCCGCACCACATCCAGGGTCTCAGCCGTCTCCGCATGGACCGCAAGCACAGCTGATGGGCACCGGCCAGCCGTTCATCGGGCCGTGGTACTCTGGTGGACCACGATCAGGTGTCAGGATGGGGATGGGGAACGATTTTAATGGACCACCAGGTAAGGAAGCTGTTACTTGTTATTAAGTTTGAATGTTGACACATCTTATATCATGCTATTTAGTCACAATATTTGTTGGGTATATCCTTACATAGTATAAAACAATAACGCTTTTTTATGTTTGTCCCTATATATGCTTGAATCTTTAAAACTACGCAAAGGATTTTGATGCGGTTTTTTGTAATAGACATGAGTGATTCATAAGGAAGGTTTTCATGTATAATACATTCACAATATAGTAGAGTAACACTGATAATTTAGAGGTTTTTAATATGATGTAAATTAAAACATTTTTATCGCTTACATTGCAAACTGCAGTATTTAGTATGAGCATTATAGTTAAAAGCTAGTAGTTAATAAATAAATAGCCATACTCTAAATAAAATCAAATACTTTCTTTCCACTCTATCAGAATAAAAACTGAATAAAATTTTGCAATGTGCATAATGCCACGCAAACAATTTTTAACAAAGACTATTTTTGTTTTATGGTTGTTATAAATTTTTAATTAGTGTTTTAAAAATGTGTCGATTAATTATAATATTAAACTTTAGTAAATACTAATAGATCAAATTTAAATATGAGAAAATAGGTTACATTCGATCGACTTTTTATATCGGCAAATGTAATGTAAACAACTTTGGGGGAAATTTCCTTACAACACCCCCGGAGGTCAACAAAAATGCCTCACTTTTAGGCTTCGAATGCTCCATCTATAGTATAATATATCTCTATATCTCCAGGTCAAGGTATGATGGGTAACTCTCTGGAGAGGGGCGGAGGCGCCGGCGCGGCGCTGCTGGGCGGGCCCCGTATGACGCCCCCTCGTCCCGGCTGCGGGCCCATGAGCCCAGGCGCGTACGCGGCTGGTATGCGGGGACCGCCGCCTCAAGGACCAGGTAACCTAAGTTATTTAAGGGGAGAGCTGTTGGCAAGTTCAGGGGGCGGTTTAATTCTCATTTTATAGGCGATTCGACACTTTTAGCGAACTTTCACCATAGTATAAAAAATATATGAGACATCAGTTAATATTATAGAAAATACATTTATAACCACACATAAGTACCATTAAAAACACATTCCGAAAAAAAAAATTAAGTATTGGGACAAACGAGGACCAATAATTAGATTATATGATACTGGAGGACGTAAACGCGATAAGATAGAGCAGGGGTGTCATTGGACCAAATTATGTATCACTAGCTGTTTCTCGCGACTTCGTCCGCGTGGGATTAACAAATATAACCTATGTTACTCGGGGATAATGTAGCTTTCTAACGGTGAAAGAATTGAAATCGACCCAGTAGTTTTTGAGTTATTTCAATACATACAAAAATACAAATCTTTTCTCTTTATAATACAGTCAAACCTGGATAAGAGACTGCGATATTTGCCTCGCTTGTAGAGGTTACTAATCCGAATTTCTTGCTTATGGAGGTAGTTCGTCGGGACTAGGTTTGACTATTAGTGTTTGACCAATATAATTTGACCCCTAATTGTGATATAGGCATGCCACCAATGGGTATGGGTCCGCGTAGCGCGTGGTCTGGCGGCGGCGGCGGCGGTGGCGCAGCTCCCCTCAACTACAGCGGGGGCTCGCCGGGCGCGTACGGAGCCCCGCCCGGCTCCAACGGACCCCCGGGACCACCGACTCCGATCATGCCAAGCCCTCAAGACTCGTCTAATTCTGGTGAGTAGTTTGGTTAATGTTTTTAAATTTGCGAACACATTAATATGGAAAGACACTAAAGTATTAACAAATTACAATTTGCTTTAAGGCTTATAAATTCTATATTTCTAGCAAAATATTTTTTCTCAATTAAATATATAACCAAAGATATATTATACTATAGATGGAGCATTCGAAGCCTAAAAGTGAGGCATTTTAGTTGACCTCCGGAGGTCCTTGTAGGGAAATTTCCATCAGTGTTGTTTACATTTGCCGACATAAAAAGTTAACTGAATGTAACCTCTTTTCTCATATTTTAATTTTATTTCATAGTATTTACTAAAGTATAATATTATAATTAATTGAGACATTTTTAAAACACTAATGAAACATTTATAGCAACCATAAAAAATTGTCTTTGTTAAAATACTGTTTGGATTTAAATTGTTTTAAATAAAATAATATTAATAGAAAATGATAATTAACATTTTAATGAATGTTTTAGTTTATTTTAAAATAAAAAACACACACATTTTCCCAAATTTGGATAAATTTTCATGATATTGGTAAAGATTTGTTTTTTTCTATAACATCTTACGCGACACGCATATTACTGTCAAACTACTATGGAGCGCTCCCTCTATGTATAATATCTCTTTGTATAAAACATTTGCTATCCTTTTTTTACAATATCGTTGACGTATCTGTTTATTTTGTCTTTGAATTAGAACGAAGTAGTATTTCTATATACGGAGTGTTCAAATAATGTTTTTTGTAATTTATTAAATTTGAAAAAAAATCATGTTGTTGTGTTCGTAAAAAGGTAATAATTAAAAGTGAAAATTGCGTAATATTTTTTTTAGTAATTTAGTTTATTGTAATTTGCGATTTTTTTGTCGTCGTTTTTGAGGTAAAATAAATGATCTCCTTTTTTAATATTTTTTTAAGTAATATCAAGTATATATAGTCTTTTTTAGTTTTTTTTTTAAATAATAAATAGAGTTAAACCTGGAAAAGTGAGCGTCCAAGAGACCACGATATCTTGACTAGTTTTTTTTTTATATGGAATATCGTTAATTTTCACTTTTATAAGCATATATTACGATATATTTTAAGCTCATCTCTGTCCGTCCGTTATTTTTTTTTTTAATTATTTTAATTTAGACATTTCGCAGGAGTTTACAATAACATCACTAATTTGACAGGTATTTTTATGCATATTTTTTGTCGATAGAGGGCGTTGTTACAAATTGTGTTACAAACTTGCATTATTTTTTTTAACTAAAATAGATTTTTTTGATATTCACTTTAGTATATGAAATTTTAATAAATAAATAATTTTTCATGTTACTATATTAAATTTAATTTTTCAAATATTGACAGTTTTTATACAAAATATCCTAAGTTCCATTTACTGATAATAATTGTTAAAGAATTTAGTTCTTACTAAAAACAGTTATTTATCTGAATATTTTTTTTAACAGAATTCTACATACATATTATGCCAAAACTGAAATAAATAAAAAAAAAGTTTTTTTTTTTCAAAAATGCTTGGTAGTTAGGTTTTTAAAAAAAATGTAATTTAAAATACAGATGCAAGTTTGTACGAAAAAACCCTTCTTGGTACTTTTTTATTTTTAAGGAAATATTAACTTTTTTGTCTCACAATGTTGCGCCTTTTCTTTTTCCTTTGGTTCTTGCTTCATTCTCGCTTAACTCTGTTTCGTGATGCTTTGGGGTTCTGTTTTTCCCGCTTTTTTATGTAACTAATATTCCTTTTCTGTTAGTTATTGTATTAATTTTTAATATTAAGGTGATTTCCCAAATAGATAGTTGAAAAATGCACAAAAAAAGGAAAAAAACCGATTTTTTGTAATTTTGACAGATGACCATTATCCTAACTTTTATTACTATCAGAAAAAATGTGTTTATTAAACAGGATCGAAAAGTCCTTTTGAGTTAGAAAAAAAAATAGAATACAATATGGAATCATAGTATTCTTTAGTGTTTTTAAAATAATTTAAAAACGCGTCTATGAGTGTGTTTTAGTTTCTAGTTGGGAAGTCCACCATCGCTCCCGGTCGGAAGTCATAAAACGAACTCATCTCCCCGCTAGTGGGCAGCACTTCCACTCGTTATGACGTTTCGTTACAAAATGGCGGTTCATTATAATTTGACACATCTCGACTCGCAAAACGGCACCGGATCCAATCAGAAATTACCAAAGACTAAATAAAAAATTACGTAGATTCGACACGGAGCTTTGAAAATGTTTATTTTTCGGGTATAAAAAAATAAATTGAGATTATTTTTTGTTTAATAGGTTTTATGACTTCTGATTGTTGGCATTAAGTGAATTGACATGTTTAAAAAAATAAATAAACGGCACGTAATACTGGCCGTAAATAACTAGAAAGACATGTCGTTTGTATTTTGGGCGGGGTGTGAAAGGAGGTTGATTATGAATTGTGATCGGTCGGTATGACGCGACAGGCGGTGACAACATGTACACACTGATGAAGCCGGTGGGGGGCGGAGCCCTAGGGTCGGAGTTCCCGCTCGCCGGCGAGCACGGGCCCGCGCCGCCGCACCTGCCGCAGCCGCCCGCCGCCGAAGGTGCGCCACACTTGTACACCTTCGGCACAGATTAAAAAATATTAAACATCACTTGACACTTCGGCACAGATAATATATTTCCTAAGCACGTGTCACTACGTAATTCTATTTAGTCTTTTGGTGTTTATTTTTAACAGATGAAATTATGTATATAACTGGACGGTGCTTTTTAACGAGTGAAGATTGTATTATTTATTTTTTTATATTTTTTTTTATAAATTAGGAGTAGGCAGCTGAAATTGTATATTTTTGTGTTTAAAAGTATGTTTACATGATCAATCAGATGATTGATTAAATAAAGGGTAAAGATAAATAATTTCGCAAAACAATTTTTTTTCGTTATTTTTGCCACAAATCTTTTATGAAATCTTGGAGATCTGTATAAAAAGCTGACATTGACAATTTTTTTTTTGTAAAATAATAGTTCAAGTCATGTAAACATATTTAAAATAAAAGATTCAAAAGCACCCTGTGTACATATTCACGGATATTTAAGGAGAATGAAGCAAATAGCCTCTTAATTAAGTAGAGATTTATAAAAAAAAATAACATGTTACGAAAAAAATCCGAGTTAAAGTTGTATATGAATATATTTTTTTAATTTTTTTTCTCAATTTGTGTCCATGTATTTTCATTTTTTTTTAAGAGAAAATAAATGACTTTTTAAATATATAAAGACTTTTAAAAGGCTCTATCTATTAACATTTATCACAGCATTTGTAAATAACACTGATACAGGTTGTTCAATTATTACAAAAAAAAATCAAGATTACTTTTTTTTATTGATTACATTACAATTTTTAAGGTTAATATTTGAACACCCTTTATAAAAGCATGCACAATAACATTATCGTGGAATGACACTAAGCTGAATATTGTATAATTTCTTTGGGAATAATTTTCGACATACATTTTTTGTACATCGTACTTTTAAGAAGTTTTTTTTGTTATTGTGCTACACTTGTATAGATAATAAAAGATATCCTTAATGAAGTCTACAGATTACTGAATCTAATAACCAATTATAAAAAAAATATATAAAAAAATGTGTAAGATCACAAAGAAGGTATGAAGAAATGATTGACCAAAACCAGTGACTTATTGGCTCAGAAAAAAACAGTCTAGTGTTGGGACATACGCTATCGATATTACCGGTTTTTATCGATAAATAAAAAATAAATAAAGAATATAAAAATAAATATTCTGTAATCTGTAGACTTAACACATTCAGTGCTAAGATTTTTACATCAATCAACCGGTAGCGAGTAACTGGCACTAAACGTGTTATTTAAAAAAAAAGTTAGAATAGTCTATGGTCCGTTTAGTGCCCAATCGGCAGGTATAAAGCATGTAATGTACGCCAGGGCTGGGCGGTGTGGACGGCATGAAATCGTCCCCTGGGGGCGTCGGCGGCGGGGGTCCGGGGACTCCCAGAGAGGACTCTGGATCAGGAATGGGTGATTACAACTTAAGTAAGTTGATTTGATACTTGTTTAAGTAAAAATTAAGTAAATATGTGACCATTATTTTGTTTTTTGTAATATTTTAGCGCCTAGGAACGTAGTAGTCGCTCCGCAGATAATGTTTGGTGTTGAGGGTTAAACAACAGGGTGGTCGCAAATGACCTTGAGTCCCAAAGATATTTCAAACTACCCGTATTTGATATTTGTAGTTTAAATTATTAAGGAATAAATCTAGTACAGATTGGAAAGTAAAGTTTGAATATATTTAAATCGATCTCCTTTTAGATTGCCTCTTGTCTTACTTATTCCCCAGTTTAAAAAAAAAAAAGTTTTTCTTTAAAAGCATATTAAATAACACTGGGGTAAAGGGAGTTTGAGACAAAATAAAAAAAAAATGAAGCGATAAGGAAGGGGTTTAGAACGGCAAATGTTTTGAACATTAATATCTTACTATGTTTTTGATTTCATATACAGAACCTGGACAAGCGAGAGTCTAGGGCGATATTTGTCTCGCTTATAGAGGTTTCTCTCTAATACGAGTTTCTCGCTTATAGAAGTAGCTCGTCGGGACCAGAGAATGACTCTCTTATAGAGGTTTTTCGCTTCTCCCTGGATATTTTGTAAATTTGTAAATCTTTTCCGTAGGTTTTGGTGGTCCAGGAGGTGATCAGAATGACCAAACGGAATCAGCTGCTATATTGAAAATAAAGGAAAGTATGCAAGAAGAGGCGAAACGGTTCGAAAAAGATCCCGACCATCCTGAGTATTTTATGCAATGAAAGACGCGTGCAAACCGCCAACTTAAATAAACAGGGAAAACCAAATGAACGCTTAATCGTACTCAGAAATAGCTAAAGGAGTCCCTTAACCCTTTTTAAAGCAGAGGCGATATACCACCAACAAAAATGTTGCTTATCTTTCTATGTGAGTTATAAAAGGAGTCCTTATATGTTAATGCAACTAAGGAGGTATGCCTTATTAAGAAAAAAAAATGTTTGTGTGACATATTTTTTCTTGGCGCCAGCTGTCAAAAAATTGCGCCAAATTTGAAAGAAAATTTGTTACTCTGTGAATCCTTCTGTCTTATAAAGGGTTAAGCCTTGTACCAGGATAGTGTTTTAGTCGAGTAGCAATTAATTTTGTAACTAAACGTGTCCTAAAAGCAACATTTTAGTGGAGTAGATAAGTATATCCGTAGTTCCGGATACTTTTTTTTACTCGACAATACTATTCTGGTGCGAACAAAGCTTTAGTCAAAGTCTTTAAAAATACCTTTAAAAACGAGATATCTATATTTTTTTCTGGTCCCATCTTTGGTCTTAGTTTTTTGGTGTCTTTGGTCTAATTTTCGTCCAGGGCTTAAAATGCAACTTCGTTCGTGTGGAATTAAAAATCTGGCCAATTATTTCAATACATACAAAAATACAAATTTCACTTTATAGTATAGAATAAGCTGTCATTTGGGTTTCCGTTTATTTTAAAAAAAAAGTATTCTATATGATCTCAAGATTACATAAAAGTTGGCGGGTTGTACGTCACTATGATCTGATAGTCCTTCATTAATCGACTCGGTTTATTAAAAATATATATTTATTAGATTTTAATTTTTATATTGTCGCTAAAAAAATTATCGGTTTTTAATGACGTTTTTTATTGTACTATCGATATGGTGTACATCACTAGCACTGTCATTTGGAGACTAAATTTGACGTCACTATAGAGTATAAAACAAAGTCACTCTCTGTCCCTATATCTATGTATGCTATCTTTAAAACTACGCAACGGATTTTGATGCGGTTTTTTAAATAAATAGAGTGATTCATAAGGAAGGTTAATATGTATAACTAGCGATCCGCCCCGGCTTCGTACGGGTGCAATTAGTATGGCTGTTATATACAGGGTGTCCCAAAATTCAAAGATAAGCCAGTGCCAGTGCATCACCAGATCGGTACCTGCATAGGGAAAA
>QDHC01003014.1:0-127257 GCA_013186455.1 Papilio dardanus tibullus
CGGACACGTCCGTTCGCCACAGCAGTCTGAAGCGGAGTGACAACCATTTAAGGTACTGTTTAATGAGATAGGTAAATGGCATGGATTTAATGCTCTCGTAACTCCAAAGGGTATATGTTAGCTTATCACAGTTGCCACTGAACATTAAAGACACAAATTATATTTTGTTGTTTTTTAAGTAAACTGCTGACGAAATTTTTTTAATACTATTATCTCGTCCCTAAAAACTGATGAAAGTCAAATTATGAATAACATTTTTTTATCATTGAAAGAAAAAAAAGTATTTTAAATGAGAATACAGTCTTCTTAATATTATCCGGGCTATTTAATTTATTGAATTTTTTCTTTAAAAGATTTCTAACGTGTTATGTTAAGTAGCAAAAGTTTGTCGAGCTATGTCGTAAAGCTTTCTGCTGATGAATCTCAGATGCACGAGAATCCAAACAAGTTTATGTGGAACATTGCCAACATCATACAAAGGTAGTACCTTGAATTTTTTTTCATACCTTGTCAATGTTAGAACACGTTGAATTCGACAAAAATATTTTAGTAGTTTTTGTTTAAAATAAAGTTAAATTGCTGCCTGTTGTAATTTGTATTAAATTATTTGAATAAATAATTTAGTTTCTTTAACACCTCACCAATCTGCGGAATAAAATCCAAGTAACAAAAAATTAAAAAGCATATTGATATTTTATGATTATTTATCAACATCTAATATTTTCTTTAGAATATTTACGACATCTTTATGATCACTGAATAAATAAATAAATCCTCGAATATAATCAAAAAGTTTTATTGGTCACAATTTTTACGAGCCGCAGCCGGCTTTACCATCAACGTTACCAATTATTTTCTTCATATAAATTCACATTAAACGAAAACAAATTGTTTTGGATAGAATATTCTGGACTATTTTCGCTTTTCCTTAACCTTAGGTGTAATTGTAATGAAAACTAACGCGACTGTGAATATTTATGTCTGATAACGACGTCGAGTGCTATTTTACACGCCACTTCCTCGCATGCAGTCTTGCAATATTAAATCTGTTCTGGCGTATCTTATTTAAGGCGCATCTTGAAATGTTAAACACTCGAATTAATTTATTTTACATTAATGTGTACAGTTTTACCAGACTGACTAAAGGGATATTGGAGCGTATTTTTATCCTTTAAAAACACTTACTACAAGCTTCTAAAGAACACAGTCTCATAAAGTTGTTTTATGCTGTTAAAATGAATGTATCGAAAAAAAAGTCAATAACTGATACCTATAGTACTATTATGTGATTATTTAAAAAGTTTCAATTTCGATTACAAACAATGTATTGCTGGAAATTATTTTTAGGTTAAATATTTTATTTTATATAGCATTGCCATGTCAAGAGAGTGATGTGTCAGGAATGATAAATGTGCGACCTGACGAAGCGATTTCGTCTCGCGAACTTCATTTGCGGCTAAATAAGCAGAAAACTTTTTGAAATTAGGTTAATATATTATGTGGGGGAAATATCATTAATATAACGTTCGTGGTTTGAAAAGATAAGCTTGTACCAGTCTCTTTTAATAGCTACTCATGTAAAAAACTGTCAGTAAATAAAACTTAAATATACGAGTACATATAAAAACGCAAGCATGATTTTTCATTAAAATGTTTCAGTAATGCCAAAGAAAAAAGCTATAAGAATCATTCAATGTTGTATTATTATTATTAAACTACTATAACCTGATACTTATGGCCGTTTTCACCAACAATCCCTAAATTTTAGGTAACCTTTAACACATTTTAAATGTCACTTAACACTACTTTCGTTTTTACCAACAGTTAAGTGTCACTTTAGACCGCAAGGGGTCCGTTAGATTTAGGGAGCTCCTTAAGCAACAAGACATCTATCTAAAACTACTTTAGGTGTTGGTTGGGGAAAACGGGCATGATTCCTATTGTTTAGTAAGCAAACAAATTATATATGCAAGTACTTAACTTTGGTAACCGTGGATGTCATCCGGCTTTATTTTGAAGATTTTTTCATCTTATATATTTTCATTTATTTGTTTAATAGGTGGTGGAGTAGTCCCTTTTTCAAATAGCATTATCTGTAAATTGTCAATTGCCTGCGGTGTATAAAAGAGTTTATAATTCAATCTCCCTGGAGGCCGCAAGTAATTGAGTTGCTCTATGCTCGGCCACCCGCGTCGCCTCTGTACGAAACAATTGAAAACACATTTACTAGCCTTTTGTTTTTTATATCGGACTTCTTGCAGTCGGTACCAACAACTTCTGTTGTTGTAGAATAAGTTAACATTTTGCACATTCTCACATTTACTTGCATGGAATATTACTTACCTTACTTATAGGTAATACTTCATTAAAAAGTGCTCGAAGCAAGGTGTAATTACTCGCTTATCGATACGAGGGTAAGTATACATCTTTGTTTAACAGTAAGTTATAAAGTAATATTTTCCTAAGTTAAATTAAGTTTATGAAATATTGTAAATACGTGGCATGCAAAGTTATTAATAGAAACAAAACATAGTGCCTAGTCCTTTACGTACCTGTAGTTATTTAAGCCATAGTCTTTATATTAGTTAATGAATTTTAGTATTTTTAAGATTCAGAAATGTGATATTAGATTTAGGTTTTAATTGTATTGTAGTATTTATGTTTTTAAGTTTTTAAAATGACATTTGAAATTTCAAAATGTAAAAAAAAAATGTTTGTCTATGTACTTATCATATATCATCAGGAGACAGCTCAGGATAGGCGACGATGGCGCTCTCTTGTGTTGGAGGCCAAGACCCACTTTGGGTCGTTGCGTCAGCGGAGTAAGTAAGTAAGTATGTACTTATCATTGATTTTATAATAAAGATTCAGCATCAAAAGTCTCTGGCCTCCATGCCAGGGGAGAACGAAAGGGCGGCAAAGAGCCGCCCATAAAAAAAAAGTTAAATTAAGTAAAAAATCTAATTTAATGAATACAAAGAAATCTCATGAGCGAAACTAAATTCGAAAAGAAAAGATCAGCTTTTCCCCCATCAGATGTATAACTTCATGAAAAATTCAAAGGTTTGTTTTAAAATTATTTAAAAATTCTCAGTTCGTTGGCTGTGGTGCCTGAGGCGATTGCTTGCTTTCTGATATTTTGTTACAAACATTTGCCGTGCAACTTTATTTTGACTTCAAATAAAATAGTATTTGTTTCATGAAAACTGTATAAGAAACTTTAAGCCAAAGCTCACAGTAATTTTTGTTCCTAAAATAAATTGATTCTTAATTATACGTACGGGTCCTTGTCAAGGAAAAAACGTCTTAACTTGGATTAAGAAAGGTATTCAACGTTAGAGTCTTGTTAGGAGGATAAATGAAAAGAGTGATAAGGCACATTTAACTTGCAAAAGTGAAATTCACTTGTCCCTTATTTACTTATAAGCAGTTGGTGACGTTGAAAAACGGTTCCTAAATTAACAGTTAATACATCGTACTGGTCACTAAGAATCTATGTTAAGTCCCCATTTCAAAGATGACCTGGGACTTCACTACAGTAACCCAGTGTCTATTGACTTCTCACACTTTTGGATCACCTAAAATGTCTTTACCTTCGAAGGTAACTCCTACGTAGGTCATAACATCGTATCTACAGTCACAAATACTGCAAAAATAATTTAAACCATTTTGAAATTGAAATAAGAGACTCCAGATAAGGTAAAAGAAAATTTTAAGTTTGCAGTTTATTCATACCTCATTAAATAAGTATTCAAACGGACTTGGGACGTTGAATTTGAATAATGTACATACAAACGCTAACTTAGGCGTTGTAAATAGGCGACCTGAATACATAATTATTATGTACCAACCAACGAGGGCAAGTGCAACAGTAAAAGTTACTTTGAAACACTAATAATTAAATGTCATAAGTGTTAAGGAATTTTACATTGAACTTAAAAATCAGAAGATTAAAATTCATGGTATAAATTCATAAAATATTAGGCATAATAAATTATAGCTAGCTTTGGGTTGAAGGAAAAATGATTGTTAGGGCCTCGGCTGTTAAATGAAATATTATTTTAGTCCAGTTTTTAACATTTTCCAGTTTCCAGTTTTTAGATCGATGTCACGCGAAAAACAGCCTTACGCCGGAACAAAATCTCAATTTTTTGCTCGAACTCGGTCTACTGAAGTTGTAGGGTTAAAAATAAATTGTCAAAAAATATCTAAAGTTGGGTATTTTAGATTAATTTAAAGACGAAAACCCTGAGTCGCCGATCTTACATAAATTGGACAAATGATGAATAGAAATTGTAGAGAGACTAAAGTAGTTAGTAAAATAAACATCTGAAAGCATGAAGCAATACATTTGATTAATTAATCAATAATTTAAATTCGAAAATACTTTACTCACTTAAATTAATTAACGGTTCATAATGTAATGCATGTGAAATTAAAAGGCTTTTCAACGCGGCCTACAAATTAATTCGACAATGCTCTAACTGAAATTAATTTTCAATTCAATCAACACGAGAGTATAATTATAAAGCTTACATAATGTTCAATAAATGAATATTTTTTGTACCATTTTTATCCACTAATGTTTTTTTTCGAAGAAATTCGACGGAAAACCAAAGCTGATGACATAGTTCTCAAAGTCAGTAATCTAAAGTGGCAATGGGCCGATCACATCTGTCGGGCCAGCGACGCCAGATGGGGGAGGAATGTCCTCGAATGGTGGCCGCGAAAGGGGACCAGAAGCGAGGAGCGTCCTCCAACCATGTGGACTAACGACTTAGTGCGCACGGCGGAAAGTCGTTGGATGCGGAAGGCGGAGGACCGCATTCTGTGGAAGGCATTGAGGAAGGCCTATCTCCAACAGTGGACAGAGAAAGGCTGATGATGATGATGATGATGAATGTTCTATTAAGGTAACTCACAGTAACTAATTTGTAAACAGATGAAGTTAACATAATCGATTATGCACTCTTTTATTTTATTAATAGACTCTAAAGTGACCATCAAAGCATGGAGAAATAAATAAAACAATAGACTTGCTGAAGCGATCGCTTTGGCAACAAAGAAAAAAAGTTTAGCATTTTCTGTAACAAAAATGCTAATATAGATACTTGTTATTAATTATTTTTTAAAATGTTGAAACTAAAAAAGTTTATTTTATTTAATAATTAGATTTTTCCGTCGTAAACATGTTGCAAAATTTCATTGACAATAAGTCTTAGAAAATTTTACAATAACCTTTTTCTTAACCAATAATTTAATTGTTAGGAGACACAAAATACATTTATTAATATGTTTTGTTTGATCAATATGAACACTAAAAGCTTTTTGTTTACTCTTCAGTGGACATCGTTTAATTTTCAATATGATTGACGACGTTGACAACAAGGCTAAAAAAAACAAATGGATCACTTCATTCCGAGAACCTCATAAGTCATACCTTTTAGTGTACACACTGGAGTGATAAAGACACTGATTTTTTTGTATGCTGTTTCAATAGAGAATGGTATCGGTTAAGAAATAATATAAAGGCTTATGAACTTTTTAATCTGCTTATAACTCGAAATCTTAATAATCTTATTTCAGACTGACCCAAAGTACATGCGCTACAAAACGATTCGATAGCGAAAATCTAAAATGTATGGAACTGACAATTACGTTCGGTATCTCACACGTGACAAGCACATGACTTATTGAATATCATTGTCAGTTGCATAGATTTTTGTCGATTCCATCTGCGATATCGCCAATCGAAATAAACCCAGGTTTCAAATAATCTAATTACCTCTTAGGTAATAAGACTAACGCGTATTGTGCGTGACTTCACACATATCTTTGAATTTCTTCGGCGATATGTGCAGGTTGCATCACCATGTTTTCCTTCACCGTAAGAGAGTCGGGTAAAATATGTACATATGAAAATCGGAAATCGAAAAACACATTGATACATGGCGGGATTCGAACTCGGAACCTGCAATTTACAAGTCAAGAGCTAAACCCCTGAGCCACCGACGCTCTCCCCAATTAACTCTTATGTAAACATTAACCCGTACTTTACATTCAAAGTCATTCCGTTAATTTTCCTCTAATTTTTATTTTTTATAGATAGTGAAAATTATTCAAACACTCGTAAACATAACGAATAACGTGATGCAACCTGCACATATCGGCGAAGAAATTCAAAGATATGTGTATTCACGCAAAATACGCGCTAGTCGTGGAGTTGCGGAAAATGGAGCCCATCATGGGTCAAAACCTTTAACCTTTAACCTTTTAAACATAACGAGGAGTTGGAGGAGTGGTAAATTTTTTAACGATCAAAAAAAATATATTTTTTTGCGTGAAACATCTGTGAAGAATACTTGACGTGAGAGAATTCATAAACAAAATAAGTGCTGTCGAACAGGACGAATACTTTATAACCCGACTTACTCGGGAGGTTAATATATTTGTCCGTACGTATATTATTTACGTATGTGAGTTCCTATCTATTTCAATTCCCTTTCTCGTCCTGTAGTCTAACAGTCTTAACCGAATTTGACGAGCGAAATTTCATTCGATTTTTATACTTCGTTGGAATGTATTCTTGTGCGTCATTACTTTACTTGTAAGTACTTAGTTTCTGCTTATTGAAGACCACATCTAAGCCGTCGCAAAGGCCCAAATCAATGATATCAGGGGGGTTACTCAAAGTACATTCGCTACGAAGCGATTCTATTGCGAACGTTAAAAATGTATGGAACTGACATTGACTTTCGATAAGTCATGTGCTTCGAATGTCAGTATCGGTTTCATACATTTTTGATCTTCGCTATCGAATCGCTTTGTAGCGCATATACTTTGGGTAGCCCCCTTGTAGATAGATTGGATTGCTTAGAATTTACATAATTTGCTTTGTTACGATTTAAATGCGCCTGTTTCTATTCTTGTTTCAAACCACAACACTTCTCTAAACCGCTACCAAATAAACCCGAAACACGACTATTTTTAGCCAATTCATTTTATAAATACCAGTACTACAAATCGAATCAAATTAATATCATTAACATATAGAAATGATCTCTTGGCAATAAGGAAGTTTGTTATAATTCCACATGACTAACGTGTAAAACATCATATGTTCATACTTAATGCATCAGTTGCGTGTCAGTTTGCGTGGCCTGAAGTCCCATAGGATATATATAAACTTGCATATTTACATACGAGTATAACTTCGTATATTGCAAGGTTATAAAAAGCAGTTTTCCTGCTATTTATATACAGTCAAACCTGATTAATCGAGACCTAGATAAGCGAGAAAAATAAGCAAGAGTCATTCTTTGGTCCCGACAAGCTACCTACATTAGCGAAATCGGATCACAGAGAAACCTCTATAAGGGAGACAAATATCGCAGTCCCTTGGACTCTCGCTGAACCAAGTTAGACTTTATTAGTTTTAAAAAAATCTGGAATGGATATTGTTCAGTAATCTAATCTAATCTTAGTATTTCTGAATAAAGAGTATAGTGGCTAATAAAAGCAGATTGAAGAAATAATTAAAATCATTTTTATCAAATTCTTTTTAGCTTTATTCCATGTCATTAAATTTTTCGTCGCTTTTTGGTTTGTCTATTAAAATTCTTGATTACGTATTACAACGGTAATGGATTTTAAAATGAAGCGTTTTCATTTTAAAACATATTCAATTTGAGTCTATTTTTCAGGCAACATGATTAACGGCCAATTTACGAGGTCTTAAATTCTTTCACTATTGAGTTATTTATTACCTGTTAGTTTCGACCCTCTTCTTCCTCACTGAGATTTACTAGTGTAAGGTTAACGTTCTATAAAATGAAATGAATAAAACATTCTTCTATTGCCCGACTGTCAAGAGGGCAGTTCTTTCTCGGTATAATTATTTTTGTATGTTTACTTCATCATCATCTACCAGTCCTTCAGCCCACCAGTCTTCTTCCAATTCAATCTATCATCCGTCATTTTAATCGTCACTATTCCTAATCACATGTTAAAGAACGGAATGATGATGCCTCATCACAGATATTCAGATGATGTAGGATTTTAAAATCATAAAGGTCCATAAAACTGCACATGTTTATTTAAATAAATTTATTAAAACTTTCGTGTTTACGTTTATTTCAGTGTAGGTACCAACTAGTTTCAGACCCGTCGGGGGGTTTGATCAGGGTGAGTGGATTATCGGGCTATATTCCAGGCCACTAACCCTGATGAAGGACCCCCTGACGGGTCTGAAACTAGTCACCGAATAAATGTGAGTTAAGCTGTGTTTTTAATTAATTAATATTTATTTAAAATCGATTACACAGTCAATGAACTTGAAAACCTAGTTAAAAATAAATGTTATAGCTTAACAAAGGCATTGAGCAAAGCAAGCAATGACGGTATGTACATTAGCAGTACGTTAACACGACCACTCTCATTGCTTTATACCCAAAGGACGAGTACAGGTATGTTTATAAATATTCAAAAGCTTTTACAGTAAGTTTTCACTGTCTTAATTTGTACAACATTGCCATTCTCTTCAAAAATAACAATATGTTGACCAACCAGCATTGGGCCAGCGTGGTTGACCACGGCCTAGTCGCCCCTTAGGGTAGGCTCCGCGCCCCTCAGTGGGGACGTATAGTGAGCCGGTGAGGATGAATGTTCACCCACTACACTAAAAAAATATATATAAAGACAAAATATAGTTTTAAAATAATGATTAATATCTTATGTAGTGTTTAAAATGAAAATATAAACTTCTACTTGCGCGTCAGTCGCTACCAGTACCAGAATATAAAATATGACTTTTCCAACAAATATACAAGAAACACGACATGTGAATGATTTATGAGAATTCTAATGTTTAATTTCACATGGAAACTTTGAGCCAGTCAAAACTTGCTATGATATTTACTGTACAAAATTAATACAAGCAGTCTTTTATTCTATGTAGGTAACAAATTAAAACTTTCCTGAAACTATCAGACATTTCTTGACATCCAAAATGCGTTTTGGCGTACTCTCTCTTATGTGATAAATTGTTTGAATCCTTTGACTGTATTTAAAAACAATATAATACATTCACAATGTAGTAGAGTAACACTGATAATTTAGAGGTTTTTAATATGATGTCGTAAATTAACACATTTTTAGCGCTTACATTGCAAACGTATTTAGTATCAGCATTATACCGATTCGCACCCGTGCGAAGCCGGGGCGGGTCGCTTGCATTGTATATTATTATATTAAAATCTATCTGAGAAACAATAGAGCATTGTAAAGTGACTACTTCAGTTCACGTGCAACGCTTTGATTTGAATAGAGGACGATAGCGCCCCCTGCCCGCCAGTAACACAATACCCTATTGTCCAGTGAACGGTGACTGCTACTGACATGGCTTTTTATATTAAGTGACAATTATACTGACGAATATATATATTTGAAAATAACAGACACCTTCAATACAAAAAATACACATTAAGATAATTCCCTGACTTAGATGAAAAAACGTTTTTTTTGCTGTCTGTCTCTCCACATATCCGTATTTGTTCCAGGTAATCCAAAGGGTTGGACCGATTTAAAAGAACCTTTAACTGGGAGGAAGCTGGTTTATAAAGGAGATTTTCTAAGCCAACGAAGTCACATGCAACGGCTAGAGTAAGCAACGACTAGTGTTAATTATTTAAATATTTTTCTATCATTTTAATGTTTCAGCATTTAACGATTGGTATTAAGACAACTTCACATGAGGCATAAACAGATTTAAGGCTTAAAACAGAATATAGATATTTGATGTGATTACAGAGTGTAAATATGACAAAGATTATGAAACCTTACGGACACCTAAGCTCATGTACGCCTGTAAGCGGATTTAATTTAAAACAAATATTGGTCAAAGCGTATCCTTATATGTTAATAACATGTATCCAACTTAACTTGAACATTTTCACTTTACCTTGTGTTATATCATTAATCAAGTAGTTTGATTGACTTGGATAAAAGTATTTAACATACTTTTTGTAAGTAAATATATTTATTAGTTATCATAATTAATAAAACACCACATCCTTACATAGTATAAAACAATAACGCTTTTTTATGTTTGTCCCTATATATGCTTTAATCTTTAAAAGTACGCAAAGGATTTTGATGCGGTTTTTTTAATAGATAGAGTGATTCATAAGGAAGGTTTATATATATTAATAGCGACGCGCGTGCTTCGCACGGGTTCAATTATTGTTAGTATGGCTGTTATATATAATGTTCACAGTTTTTCTGTAGTGTATTTAGTATCAGTTTTGCACCCATGCGAAGCCGGGGCGGGTCGCTAGTTGCAAATAAACATGTAGAGACCTTTATTGACAGATATTTGCAATCAATATTATTTCAAGTAGAACAAATACGCTATGTTTTTTTTTCCTTCAATAAACGAGGGATACGAAAAATCGTGAATTTTTAACAAATAGCCACATCGTTTTCAATTGTTTGTATTGTGAAAGTGGAACAAAACAAAATATTTCCATTTTTAAACAAAGCACCACAGCTGCAAGTTTATTTAGTTTTAAAAATACAAAAGCTTTTATATTTTACACCGAACAGCTCTATCGGTGTTGTTACTTGAATTATTTATCTACATTTAAATATTTGGTTTGTCAAAAATCCTGGACCCGTTCTGTTTTCTTTATTCTATGCTGAAGGGTTCAAATCTTCGAATAACATTCTTAAAATAAAGATAATTTTGTAGCATCGAATTCGTTTTGCGAAGAGAAAATTAAGCCTTTTGAAAACAAAAAAGGGTAAAACAACAAAACTAGGAATTTAAAAAGTATTTGAAAAGAAGTTCTCTATCTATCTACATTCAATAATAAGTAACACGCGTCTTCCAGATTCAGTATCTTCAACACGTAAATATAAGAAATTAAAATTAACATCATTATTTTGAGGTAAGATGAGACGAATTTTATATCATTATTTTCATGCAGCGTACCATCCGCTTAATTAAAGTTAAAATAATGATTATGTAACTAAAAAACGTCTCAAAACACATCGTAGATTTACTTACTTAAAACAGCATGTGGATGTTTATGAAGTTAAGAACTAAAATTAAGGTCATGTAATGTCATTGTTAAGAAAAACATTAAGTGACAACCTTAAATACTTTAAGCGGAGAGTTGAAAAAGTTAGTAGTTGCAGTAGTACTAAATAGTCACTATAATTAGTATGTTCCAAGAACATCGTATCAATAAATGTAACATGTAATGGGTACATTAAATTGCACAGATTAACTTAATCCTCCGTACGAAAATTACGTACGGTTAGTTTGCATTCACACAGACGCTTTTGCAACATAGGCGTTGGCGCTTTTTCAAAATAGGATTCGGCACTTTTCAACATAGGCGTTGACGCTTTTTCAACATAGGCGTTGGCACTTTTTCAACATAGGCGGTTGGCGCTGTTTCAACATAGGCGTTGTCGCTTTTTAACATAGGCCTTGACGCCTTTTACCGCTCTCGCTCAAAATGCAACGCCGCGGGACAAAAAGTGTTGCGATTTAAAAGCGCGTATGAACAAATACATGGAAAAGCATTTGTTTAGAAACGTTTTTTTAGCGCACGTTGAATAAGCGTTCGTGTGAATGCGGCTTTACAGTTAGCTTAGTCAACATTGTTACCTAATTCCGTTCCATCAATGTACCAATCTCGGTCTAATTAAAACACATAATCGTAATGGATTGTACTTCGGGTTAATGTCCAATTATAAAAGCGTTGGTACATTTTAGAGTAGAGTAGTTACAGAGACCAAATTGTGCCAGATAAAAAAAGAACGATTAAGTTTCTACTACTTAAAACATAAATTACGAAACACGAATTTAAGTTTCTTTCTCCAAGTAGTGTATTTAAAATCTGAACCTAAGTATGATTTTGTCTAAGAATTAAAATAAATTCTAAGTCAGAAATGCTTCATAAAATATGAAGTTGGAAGAAAAAGGAGGAGATAAAAGATTAGTATTTTTACATCGTAAGTTCTTAAATATTTGATTGCATGCTTACGAAGTCGTTGTCTCGAGGTGTACAAATCTCAAGGTCACTTCTGTTCGAATTTCCGAACGTTAAGCCTCTTCGTACAGGCTACGGAAATCTGCGATACAAAATCATAGAGGTTTGTAATTAGATAATTGTGGCCAAAATAAGATAGCAGGAGTTTTGTTTCCGCAACTCAATGACTGGAACGTATTTTACGTGAAAATATAATATTGTATCGCGTGTCACTTATTTACTATTATTGTAAAACATCCACATGCCTGACTAGCTGTTGATCGCGACTTCGTCTCTGCCGAATTAAAACATATAGCCTATGTTACTCGAGCATAACGTAGTTTTCTTACGGTGCAAGATTTTTTAAAATCGGCCCATTAGTTTTTGAATTATTTCAATACGCACAAAAGGAAAACAAATCATTCCTTTTTATAATATTAGTAAATATGAATGTCGCACTTCATCACACCTAAAGCGTAAATACAAGGAAATGTTTGTAATCAGTAATTTATTTTGTAATTGATGTAAATCAATTACAAAATAAATTACATCATTATTTTAATCTGTTACGAAGAGTTAAGTTACGTTTTCAATTAAAACATCAATTTGTTGAGAACAATGATCGACAAACTCGATACTTATTGAGAACCATTATTTCGGGAAGCTTCATTTTATATAGCTTTTATGTATAGGACATTCATTGCGATTTACTGACGCAATTAAAGTTTTATATCCTATTGATATTAATCCGTAGGTTTGAATGGATGGATGGAATAATGTATTTTAGCTTGTAACTCCAGAACAATTTTATGAATCAAGATGAAAAGGACACCATTTTTATGCACATCTAACTTTAGGAATCACAAGAAATCTGTTCTTAAATCCTTGCTTCCTTTGCACAAAAAAAGTCACGTAATTCTTGTACACACATAAAAAAACCCACTGACTTAATAAGCTCCTTCTATTGGAAGTCGGTTAAAAACTTTTTTTTTTATTTAAAACAATTAATTGTGCCAAAATGTGACCGTAATCATTAACCAAAGTCAACGAAATTCTACTTTTTGTCTGTGATAAATGATTGAGAAAATTCGAAATATTAACGCTATACAAGTTCGAAGTTTTATAAAATGTTTCTGTAACTGCAGACGATTAAAAGACGATCCTGGCATTAGTTGCTAATGCGTATAATCAAATAGCTATTATCATTAATAGCCGACTGAACTACATCGTTTAAGGAAATACTTCGCGAATTGTATAGCGCTACGTAATAGTTTCTGTTCCCATTGAAAATACAGGTATAAAAACATATTGTCATCTCTTTAGATGTCTTACAAAAGGCAGAGATAACAAAATGGAAATTGATTATTGTTTATCTATTGCTTCTAATATTATACAGAGGAAAGATTTGTATTTTTTAATAATGGTAGAGCCCTCTTTAACATCTTCGCACGACTTAGCCGGCTCACCCGGTGAAATACCACGACCACACAGAAGACACGCGTGAAATGAAAGCAATTCCGTGTTTCGTCTGATGAGTGTGGTGCGGGAGGCCTAATTTTTTGTCTGCTTTCCCTTCCCGTTCTTTTCTTATAAGGAAATAATGGGAAGGGCAAATGGATTTGGCGGTAGGGAACGTATAGGAAGAGGAGTTATCTTCTTGCTGTGCGTCTTCTTCTCCGTAGATTAAGGGTAGGCAACGCATCTGCAATTGCAGATGTCTAAGGGCAGTGGTCACTTCGCTATTCCAGCGAATCCAGGTGGCCGCTTGCTCGTTTGCCACTTTATAATATATGAAAAAAGATTGTAAGTATTAAAATTAGTCAAACACAACTAGGCCGATTACAAAAGTTCTTTCGCCATTAGAAAGCTACATCATCACTTAGTAACATAGGCTATTCCTTAATTCCAAGTAGATGAAGTCGCGAGCAAAATTTAATAAAACATAAAGTGAAGATATTTTCATTTATTGATGACATTTATCACTTTATTAAGGCAAGGTCATGGCAAGATAAAATTAGTGATAAACAAAATATCGTCTTTTGTTTTTTTTTATAATTTTCTTCCCTATTTCTCTATTTCCTTTCTCTTTTTCGTAAGGTGAGACTTGTCTCAGTGTGAAGTAATTGAGTATTATACAATGTTTTCTTAAAGCATTCTAGAAGATATGAAAGCTTTGTCCGGGGATAGAAATTGCACTCCCATTGTGTTATAAATTGGGAATAAATTGTGGTACAATATTAAGGTTATTTTCACTTATATGTAATCTATTGTAGTCTTTTGATGTTAACAGTAATACGAGTATAATACAAATCGATTGTATTTTATCGATATATGTCTATAGAAATGAGCATTTCCCTGTATCCATGGAAGTAAAAATAAAATTTCAATCCAAAACACTCCTAAAATGAATGTAAAAACATCGGTAAGAGTATTAAAATAGTTTATTTTATCAGTTTATATTATTACCCAATTGGATTTCTATTTTTGTCTGTCTGTAATTTACACGAGGGCAGATCAGTAAGACAGAGCAATTGGTAATCGTTTTTTCAGTAAGTTTTCGTTGAAACAATTGCAGTACTGTGGGCTTACCCAACATGCTTTTCGATCGGCGATTTCGCTGATGGAATCGACAAATTTATATAAAACTGACATTGACGTTCGATATCTCGCACGTGACAATCACATGATTTTATCGAATGTCAATGTCAGTTTCATACATTTTTGTTGATTCCATCAGCGACATCGCCTATCGAAAAGCATGTTGGGTAAGCCCACTGGACTATCTCATGTTCTACGACATGCCACCTTCTTTTATAGAAGGGCAAACGAGAGGCGGGATCACCGACGCCCATGGACATTTGCAACACGAGAGAAACCTCGAATGCGTTACCGGCTCTTAACACATAGACAGGCTCCTTTCTTGAAGAACCCTATGTGGCAGCGGTTTGGAACTCGTGTGAAAGTTAGCATAATGCCGTTGAAATCCAATTTCCATTCATAATGTTTGCGATTGACCGCAGGTTACGGAAGTTTGTTTTCCGATCATTATCTATGGATCGTTTCTATTTCCGCGAGTTCAATAAAATTGGAATACGTTTGATTTGTTTCGATTCTTATCAAATGAATAGGTTTTTATGTGCCCATTTGAATATTAAATCTATTTTCTTGTTTTGTAGAAAACAATAGTTTTATAAAAACGGTTTTTTAATATTGTTGTGTGTTAAGGTGTTTTTTTATATATACCAATTTGTTTTTCAATTTCTAAAGAAAAACATCGTGATGCACACTGCACATATGCGCGAAGAAATTCAAAGATATGTGTGAAGTCACGTAAAATACGCGCTAGTCGTAGAGTTGCGGAAAATGGAGCCTATATTTATCTATAATTTTACGAAATGGTCGTTACTCATTAGTCATTCAGGCAATGGTTGATTGAATTAAAAACACAACACAATAATTTTGCCTTCATTATAATATTCTACATTACGGTATACATTGAGTCAAAGTTGATGTTTCATTTACTAGTATGTCCTTATCCTTATCCTTACATAGTATAAAACGATAACGCTTTTTTATGTTTATACCTATATATGCTTGAATCTTTAAAACTACGCAACGGATTTTGATGCGGTTTTTTTAATAGATAGAGTGATTCATAAGGAAAGTTTATATATATAAGTAGCGACCCGCCCCGGCTTTGCACGGGTGCAAAACTGATACTAAATATACTACAGAAAAACTGTGAACATTGTATATAACAGCCACACTAACAATAATTGAACCCGTGCGAAGCCGGAGCAAGGCGCTGGTTTTTAGTATAAAGTAGATTGCATTTTGTAAGTGGCAACCTAAATATGTTGGCAAAAGACTTATTTTACTCCAAAGTCCAGTCTAGAGACGTTTACTAAAGAAGTTTCAACTTCCAACAGAAGGAGGTTATCAAGTCAATGAGTTTTTTTTTAATTCATAAATACTGCGGGATACAGGGGGATATTGGGTAAGTGGATTATTAGAAAAATCTAAAAGTAAAAATAAAACAAATTGTCATTTTTTATTATTTTATTTCATTGTGATAGTAAATAGATACCATAAGAATGTAAATATTATTATTACATTATCTATAGAGTAAGTATTTTACATATATGAGCATAATATATCTTGTTCTCTGTAGATATGTACACTTTTCATACATTCATATACTTGATCCATACAAATATTGGAGAAATAATAATGAATTCTTACTTTTATTCACTAAATAATGAATTGATTGACTTGGAGGGGGCACTACCTTGCCCCCGGTAATATGAAGAAAATAATTTACTTAATACAATATTTGTTAATTAAAAAAACAGCAAACTTTCTTTGGAAACAAATTATTTCTTGGCACAAGACATTCCTACTGATGCTATATCTAAAAGTAAGATATTCTTTATCAGCTTTTGTTCTACATTTTGACTCTAAATGATATAATTTAATTTAACAAAATTTTATTTTATTTATTTTAAAGTCACCTATAATTTTACGTTGTGATAATTCTAGTAATTACAAAGAATCTACAAGCACTATTAGAAATTATCATTTTATAATTGAATAACAAAAAAATGTGTGACATTTGATTTTTTTTTAATGATCTTCAGCTTTTGAGTAATTTGTGACACATAAATAAATATTATTTCTGTTATGTACTGTGGAATATGAGTCTATAATAATGGAGGGAATTAATATTCTTATATGTAAAATCGATTTAATTCTGATTTATACCGTTTTTAAATAATTTGCAGCAATATGTCTGCTGAGGAAAAACACGGCTCATGTCTATGGGCAGCGGTCGTCGCTTCGCTATTTTAGCATGTCTTGGTGGCCTCTTGCTTGTTTGCCACTTTATAATATAAAAAAAAAACGTTATATTTTTTGCCCATAAATAGTTTTTGCAAGGCTTTGTAATTCTATAAATGATTGATTAATTTAAAATATTGGAATCTATGTTATTGATATTTGAAATCCTTTAAGGCTCATTGTCGCACACTTTTGCAAAATTATACTTCCATCCTTCTTATTCTTATTGAAATATCTGAGATAGCGATATGTTTCTGTACATTATCGTCAGTGGAAACCCACTACTGTTTTTTCAATAAATAATTTATACGCCATACCGTCTGGTCCCAAATCCTGTACCAAACATTGAAATGTAAAATTAATCCGTTTACAGATAGACACTATAATTAGTGTCTTAATTTTTATCGATCCTATGCCTTATTCTGTACAAATTTACAAGTTAAAAATCTCATAATTGACTGCTCATCTTTAGTCAATCTATAGAAAATTAATATTCAAAACTCATACAAATTCTTCAAAAAACACCAAACACTTATATTATATTTATCGCTAATCAAGAATTACTAATTCTAAGCATAAAGACAAATTAATTTTAATCACTTCTACAATTTTCAATCCTCGATGTTGTACCATTAATTCAATAGAATCTTAAATCCTAGACACCACGTGCAATTACATTTCATTGGACCAAAATTCAACCTTTTTCTCCTCATATTCCCTACTCGAAATCGATATTACTTGTGACGTAAGAGCGATAGTTATTATTAAGATTATATTCTATTATGATTAAATCATTGCATTCTACAAAAGGTATTTGTTATCTAAGATATTGGAGATTTACATATCTATATTATGTAATAGTTACAAGAATATAATTATAGACACCATTGTGTATAAACTATCAATAGGAGTGGCACTGTTAAATATTATGAATGAATTTTGTGCTCTTCTTACTTACACTAATAAGGTGTAATATAGAGTTAAATCACTTACACTTAATAGCTTAGCACTCAATAGAGAATAAGGGAATATAATATTACGAATCGTCTAAAGGATAAAGGAAACCAAAACACACTAAACACTATGGTCCCTTATCAAGACACACTTAGTAAAAAGTTCAGGCGAAAATCGTTGTAGTTTGTGACTGATAGAACAGTCAAACACTAAATAGAAGTCAATCCTCAGTTTCCAGAACATCCAACCATTTAGAGTATCTCTTCCTCTGACTTCGGACTCTGAATGGGAGACGGCCAAGGCGGGCGCTTCTTCTCTAGGACGTATTTTAACTGGAAACTGGTATGGAAATGCTACAGGTACTCATCTATTTGATCATAATCTTCGTCAGGAGGCGAAGGGCCGGATACCGAGAGTATGGGTAGGCCGAAGTGTCGTACTGTCTCAACACTGCCGCTGTCGTCAGATTTACCTTCCTCACTAATAGTCTCTTCTCTCGGCGCTTTCGCTGTACAAAGTCTCTCCGATGAGTCACTCATTGTTGTTAGAGGGATGTTATCAGCAGACCTAAAAAAAATAGTCTATCAACACTCTTCATATCGAACGCTTTGTACATATATCATCACCTCGTGTCTATTCGTGCCACAATAAGTGAAGATATAACTATACCTTGCTTTCCGACACAGTTTGGACTGCGAGCCGTGCCTGCGTAGGAACTCGCTGGGATCGAAGCCGGCGAACCCTGTCGGCTCGGCGGACACAAAGATGGCGGAGTTGACGCGCGGCCGGCTGCAGCGCGACAACAGCCGCTCTTCACACTCCAAGCTCTGCGTGTGTGTGTGCGACCAGCGCATATGCTGCAACAAAACAAGTGAATATAAATACTTTTTTGATTAAAAACTTTTTGGTGCCCTGCATGCCAGTGATACGAAAACAAAAACTTTCATAGAAACATTTTTATTTTTACCTCTTCTGAGTCTATAGATTATTTAGAACAGCGCCTAGTCTAGTCTGCATATTAAACAGGCTATATACAAATATCTGCTTATTATTCCATAAGAAGCCTACAAACACGTGCGTAGAAAAACACCCGATCATGTTTTAAAAAAAGAGTTAAATATAATTAGAGTGTCTTGACATACTAACGAGGTGATGTCAAAAAATCCAAAAACACAATATGTGAATAGTGCAAGCAAAAGGTTGAATTTAAATAATTAATAACATAAGTTTCTTAAATATGAAAGTTATAAATAACATTTATTATATTTCGAAGATAAAATAAAGAACAAAAACTAACGTAACTTAAATCACTTCTGTGTTTAGTTTTTTTATGAAGAAAAAATGAAATGGTGCTTGAAAAACTGAAGCATTAAGTGAAGTACTGAAAGCATACCTAATGCTTGTATATTCAAATTACGAGAATAATTAAACCATGTCAAGGTCGTTGCCCTTAGAATTGCAATTAGAACACGCTTATTATGTGTCATATTAAATGAAACCCTACATTTCAAATTATGAAGCACAGTTTACGTTAAACCCTAGTATTAAATTGTAATTTTATTCGTACGAACTTCGTTGAAAGTTTACAGTAAATTGTGAAGACGATACTTGTAGAGAATTTACACATTTTTACTAGAATATATTCGACCAAACTCCAAAGGAAATATGGAATTTTACGTTAAAACACTCTAAGACATACGCATATATTGATAATATTTTGTGATACCGTTTGATATTTAAAAAACGTTCTTCTTTTTGCCCTCCTAAGCTTCTATATATTTTCAAGTTTCAAACAAAATTATAATAAATCAAAACGTGCCAATCATGATAGATGAGTCAAACGAGTTCAAACAAGACCCATCTACATTCGTGAATAATATTTACATTTAGTGAACTGCCTGTGCAAGAAAACCGTGTCATATTTGGAGCGTGCGTGTTTCAAATACGTGTGATACGTAAAGCCAGTAACACACTAGGGTGATACGCAAAGCTAGTAACACACTAGCGTGGTACGCAAGTCTAGTAACACACTAGCGTGGTACGCAAGTCTAATAACACACTAGCGTGGTACGCAAGGCTAGTAACACACTAGCGTGGTACGCAAGTCTAGTAACACACTAGCGTGGTACGCAAGGCTACTAACACACTAGCGTGGTACGCAAGTCTAGTAACACACTAGCGTGATACGCAGGGATAGTAACACACTAGTAAGCGTGCCACTGCTGCCACTGCTTACTTGGTGGTCGCAACCGGCACAGCGGCATTGGCAGTGGGGGCAAGCCCGCGATCGAGCGCGGGCTGGACTCCGCTAGCTGTTCTGATTTTGTTCGTCTGGCGCCGCGTGGAGCAATGCGAACTGACATCCGCAGTCGCGGGCGCTCCGTCGAGGGTATTGGAAGCAACGATCCAGAAGACAGCATACGTCCTGCACCAAACCGATTTAGTGACACATACAACGTAGTCGATACTCAACCTCAACTCTCAACGTGTAAGACAATAATGTTTAAATTAACCTGCTTTTTAAGACCTGTAAATTACATAGTATAATGCGAATACTAGGAACACAAATTATTATATCCTAAAATCAATCAATAAGAATAATCTTTCTATCGAAGAAATTTTAATGACGACGTATTCTTTAAAACGTTACTGTCTTCGGACCCTTGCCACCAAGAAAAGATATTAATAAAAATTATCAGGATTATTCAATACCAATATAAATATAAAATAAGTAACAACAGTCCCTTTTTTCTATGTAGTTCTATTTTGTACATAACCTTCAAAATCTATAAAAATGAAGAAGTGTAAGATTCTCTACAAGTAAGCTTTAAGCGCAAAAGCTTTGTACAAAGCTTTGAGGGATATTATATAAGTTGTGGGTAGATGTAAATTATTTCTTAATGAAATTCATAGTCAAGAAAGATTAGATGAAGGTACCTATAAGAATGTTTTTATCGACAATTAGAAACGTATATTTAACGAAATAAACTTTAAACTAGCAAAACTCTGCTTGATTTACTGCATTAATAAATACTTAAAAGTTTTAAAATATCAGCTTAATTTATCCATCAAAGTTATAATGTAAAATAAATGATTGTGCAACCTGAGTACCTGACTAAGGCAATAATTTAAATATTTTTCTTGCATGTTAAGCATGCATTTCCGTGCACACTAGCTTCCATATTTAGACCACTTTTTTAATATTAAAGTGCATATTGTCATAAAAATCAGAAAAGTTTCACGTACAACAAAACGTTGGTATATTTTTTGTAAGGTGTTTTGCATCATAAAGCGGAATGTTGTTCCATTAGTTAGAAAATTGTAGTTCAGTAACTGCATTTTCGTCTCGAGAGATAAATAAAATAGAATTTACGTCAGTTACATCTGCTTGTTTTATAAAAATCTGGTTCGTATTTACATGACCGTGTAATTAGACTTGTTTGTCCGTTGCTTTTTGGTCTAACGTTTACAAACACAATGAACGAAAACATTATTTCATTAAATACCCGCGTGGATAAAGTTTGACGTCTTTCTTTAGTCTTTAGCACACGTCAGCTTCAATTTAATATTCATAAGTCTTGTATGAGATTACTTGTTTAATTTATTTGAGCCATGCGGGTTGTTCCTCAAAGAATTTACAATAAGAATCCAATTAACGCTTTTTAAAGTAATTGCGTTAACATCGCATCCATATTGTAGACGGCCTTGTGGGTTATTCCTTTTGTTTTTTTTAAAGACTGCATAAGCTCGTAGGTTTCTGATTTAATTTTAATTTCCAACTGCAACACCGCAGGATTTACGTGGCCTTGATGTTATAACTATGGTGCATTGCAGTTAGAAATCACATTAGCAAAGCTTTAAATATCGCAAGCACTCGCAAGCCGCGACTGCCTTCGACCTTCAAACGTCAGAACACACAATTGAATAAATCTTCTCTATTGCTTGGTAAACATTAATCTTACAACTTTATCTGATCAAAAGGTATTTACCGACTAACATTTTCCGCGGCAATAGCTCTTTTGAAACGGCTTTCATTTAAGATAACGGATAAAATATACTTTAAATTGCAAGAGAATATTAAAACCACTACTTCTAATAATTTACTACTAACATTAAATTCTGTGTAAGATTAAGTTGTGTTTTACACAAAATGTAAAGCATATTTATTTGTAATGACACAGATAAAAAAACAAACATTTTTAAAAGTAAGGTCTTTAGGAAACAAAATCATTATGAAAATAGAAGAATCAAAATTTGCTCCTGGAAATTTACTTCCTAACTAGAAAGAACATCCTAAACTGGAGACTGAATGAAAACAAGAAAAGAACAACAAAGTATTAGAAAGAACACAAGAATTATATTATATTATTGATATAGACTTTCTGCAGCGTATAGTTACCGAGCAAGCAGATGGTGCGGAATGTCCTCCACAAGTTCCGCCGGCAGCCGCTGCGGCCAATGCACTACTTCCTGGCACCTACAAATCGTACAAACAAATAAAAAACTGAACTATCAACATAAACAACTTGAATTGCCTAAAGAAAATATTAACATTCCGGATTTTTTATTAAATTAAAAATTTGACATCACATTCTAAATACGTTCTTTTGTATCTTTTTACATCCAATTTCGGTAAGTCAAATGAAAAGTTTAAAAAGAGTATTTTTGTATGTAAAGATCCATTCGCTCTTACTAATGTAAAAGAAGGCTAAGTTCTGCTGATGATAACAAAATTAATAGAAGGGAAAATATCTCAATTGTACACATATATTGATAAGCCTATTTAAGCTAATGAATGCTTCATGAAATAAAATTAATCAAAACCATAAATTAGACAATTGGAAACTATGATCAGAAACAAACGACATTCTAAATGCGGAAAAATTTAATTATTTACAACAAACTGCTAATTTAGCTACGTAATAGCTTATTTTAAATGAAATAGCCGTCTGTGAATAACTAGCTATTTTTCTAATTGAATATAAGGTAAAACTATATAGGATCAGAGCAAAGTTCAAAGCGGTTTTCTAATATTACTTGGATGTTAAAACACACCATGTTTTACAACGGCGTTGATACATGGGAAGTGCACTCATCCACCTGTTAATTGAAAACCTCATTGGAAACAACTATTTTATATATCCTATCGTTTTACAATCCAATTAATTGATATAATCGAATTTAAATCGTCCAAACGTGATATAGATTTTCAAATCAGTAACTTTCAAATAATATTAAAATTATTGTAATCGATACCTGCGGATTCAGTTATGTCTGACATTAGTGAATTTTGGAAAAATTCCAAAAAAAATCTTCAAAACTTTCATTTTATCTTTTGGAACCAATTGAATCTAAGTCATACCCTGAACTAACTCAATAAACACACGCAGAGACAAATCTTACAAATTCTTAAAATCTAATATGAGTAATTAAGTTACCTTTAATTGCTCCTGTTTGTAGTCAGGTTGATATGGTAATAACATTCGTATCTTTCCCCATCTGTTGAAGAACAGCGCTATCGCTCCGATCCATACGATCAGCACTAAAACTACAATGCCGATCTCCACACCACGGATCTAAATTAAAGTTATATTATTTTAAAATAGATAAACAAATAAACTGACGAAATTCGTGAAAGTTGACAAGATAATTAAAAGAGTAATAACTCAGAAAAGGAATAAATACTTGGAATAAGAAAAGATGTAGTCAAAGACCATGAAATGGGAACATAGCTAAGGAAGTAGAAATTAAACATAAAGCTGACATTAATTATAGCTATTTTTGAGTTGGCCGTACTGCAGCCCCCAAAAGTAAGGACGAATATATTCCGGAGTATGTAAGTTATCAATAAAATAAGTTTTACAAAGTATAGTAGAGACAAACACAATGAAAGATGTTCCTATAACATGTAATTAGTTTAAAAGAGCAATACCGTTGGGAAGGTGGGCGAGGGGTCTGGCGGGGAGACGGAGGAGCGGGGCGTGGCCGGCCCCCCCTCCTGCGGCGAAGTCCGAGGCGGCTCTGGACAGTAATAAAACACGGAATTATTTACTTATGCACTTAATCGAAACTCCATTATCGTTTATAGCCGGCTTAACGGCGGCAGCCGATACATGATGAGATATTTTTTTTATTAGAACCTATAACTTTGTATGCTTTCAGTTGATGATACAAATATAAAGTTATTATTGTATTTTTCCAAGGTACATTTATTTATCTAATTGTCCTCAATTTTAAGACGGCCTGCTATGAGACGTGACTGGTGATAATGATTAATGCCAAATGCAGCAGCCAAAAAAATTCTTTAAAAATAACTTATGGGAGAATATTTCCGCTTAAAAATAATATTTTTTTAGCGGATCGTGTGTTTACATTTTCAACATTTCACACATATCTGAAACATAACCTATAAAGCCAATAGCTTTAACCTTTAACGTATGTAAGTAAACATTATCATACTGTATGTAAACTTGTCTCTAACAGCTGAATTATTCAATGTTATGAAACCGATAGTTAATGAAACAAAACAACAACAAAACCCACAGTTAAATGCCACGTCACTAATTTTAGAAATCGGTCAACATGCTGCTCGAATACTTGAGTCGCATGATTATTCTATTCCCAAACAAACCAACGACTGTTGACGAAACTTGGTTACTATTCACAGCCAAAGCAAAACACACAAATGTTTCTAAAACCCTTGTATAATTTGAGTAAAGGATTTACTTAAAATTTAATATTTTACTTTCGTGTTGGATAAATACAAAAATAAAGTTTAAAAGTTGAGTTAAAATAATGTTAAATGTAGTTAATAGAAATAGTCGCCTTAAAACGCAAAATGAAAACGATAACTTAAGTATAAGGAATAAAAATAGAATTATAATATTTCTGTTATAAAGACAATTTAAGGAACCACTGATGCGTAGTCGCTTTGTATAAAATATATGTTTGTTCAGAATAATCTCCAATGCATAACATGGAATAGCATATGTAGCCCGGAAGATCGAATGTTTGAGCAAGCGAAACATCTGGAGCATTGCCAAGCTTCTTGAAACTTAACACCATTAGTTCACTACTGCTAATGTATACCAGATTATAGTTCGATTCGCACATAAACCATCCACACACTATTTTAACGACAATTTAGTTAAAATTGAAATTGAAAGAATCATACGAAGAACCGGGTGAACGACCTACCCTTTTTATTCGCTTTGGGATATAAAAATATTTTACGACTCGCAAATATTCATTTCAACAAGTTTATGTTGTTTATTTGTGAATTTGCAGTATATTGACGTACTTGTTAGTTTCTTTTGCATTGAAAATTTAGTTAATATATTTCTACTCATCAATTCATCGAAAAATTGAAACTGACGCCTCTTTGATGTTGTCCTTTTGGGTTCACTTTTATGTTCTATTAGATGCTTTGAAGTTTGACTTTTTTCACTTACCCAGTGTGCGGAAGACAATTGGCCTGCTGCGGTATTTGTGTCCGCCCCAAAGAGCGGCGACAGTCACTTGGTATTGAGTATCAGCTTCGAGTCCGCTTAGAATTACTGCATCGGAGTTACCTGCCACTTCCAATACCACTCTGTAACTAACGTGCAATCAGTCAATTTCGTTGTTTTTAATTAACATGCTGAAGAAGGAGGAAGAATGAAGTATGAAATTTAGAAGTACGAGAATGTAAGTTTATGGAAAAAAATCTTCAACAAAATCACTTTTGTTTTGCACCAATTTTTTGGTTAAATTAGTGTTTTGTTTTTTTTTTGTCGCGTAAAAGTTAAAGTTGGATTTTGCGCAATTTTGTTCATAAAGATATAGAGGATAAACGTGATTATTCTAGAGGTTTAATACACAAGCGAGCTATCTCTATGCAAATATCACACTTCTTTTCTCTAAGATAAATTCTGTTGTGTTTCGAGCTTGTACAATACGATGAGATAACCCAGATTCCCTTGCCTTTACATAATATGATTACACGCTGACCTTTTCAAATGAGTTTCGTGATATCTTGTTCATTTATATCAGAGATCTCCCAATAGGATGTGGGATATAAACATCAACTTTACCTCGCTTTATATCAAAAAAGAGCCCTCTTTATTGTGTTTACTTCGTACTTTTTATCGAAATATGTGTTTATTAATTCTAATATGAACACACAACTCTCTGCAATATTATATCTGTCTATGATAAAAGTTAAGAAATTCTTTAGTTCCTACCTTGGCCTACAAATTAAGCTAGAAATTAGTATCACATTCTTAGTCATTTCCGCTGCTAGCTTTTTGACATCTAACAAGAATACTACGAGTGCATTTCTCTCTGAATTATTTGTATTTCTTTTGTTAATACGAATAATTTTGAAGCCATACTTCTCATATGTGCATCACGCATAATGCAAAAGAATACACACATAATAGCATGTAAATTCATCATTTTGTTACGAATAAATATTTATTTCTATTTAAAGAAGTTTAACTTCATACACATTTAAATGTTTCCATGCAACTTCACTTCATTAGTACATGTAATCAACTATAGAAATCAAAAGATCACAGAACGAAGACAGGACAACAGTAAAGGCAATTACTGACGAGCAAACATATACTTACCTTGCGTCAGACGGTTTGTACGTTACGTCATACTTCTCAACGAGATCTGCGGCCGTCGACCACGACACCCGTACCGTGGTCGGGTTCAAGAAAGTGACAGTTATATTCTCAGGCACACCAGGACCCATTGATCCTACAGAATACAAAAAATATTAAAAAAACCTTGATGATAAACTGAACAAAAGGAATTCAGTCCAGTCCAGTGTAGATAACATAATTAAGGAGGGAGTGACAATTGAAATGAAAGATAAATTGGCGGACAAAATTCTGTTGTACCCTCAACAGATAGGGTTAGTAAAAAGCAGAGAGAGAGATGATGGGAATGCATGTACCTTCGACATATGGTATAGAATAGTACTAACCAGCGTTAACGAAGTGAAGAAGAATGAAGAGCGCAAGAGCGACGGCGGCGGGCTGCGCGAGCGGCGCTCGCCGCATGTCGCGCCCACCCGCCCGCTCATGCCATACCGCTTCTATAACAACAAGCATTACAGTTAAACACAATTGCAATGGCAAAGCTAATTATTTGCTTTTAAAATAAGTAGTGTATCTATACGCTGCATCATTCTGCTTGCTGAAATATCTTATGTATAGTTTTAGTTGTCTTTCGCTCGACACTGTGTATTCGTTTGCAGACATGTGTGATTTTAGTAAAGACCATGGAACGATTAATATGGTTGTCAAAATACAACATACAAAATACGAAAGTTGCATCGTTATTTTTTCAATATAGTTACCATTAATTAGGTAGATAAACAGGACTAAATAATGCTATATCAAATAAATAATGACAAAAAGATTACAGGATGTTTACCAAAAGTGTCTTTCGATTTAGATATCGCTGATGGAATAGAAAAAAATGTATAAAACTGACAATGACATTCGATAAATCATGTCCTACTTTTGAGCTATCGTACGTTATTGTCAGTTTCATACATTTTTGATTTTCGCTATCGAATCATTTTGTAGCACAAGTACCTCCTGTTTACATAAACCGTTTCCTCCCAGCGGAACAGCTGCCGACACGAAAGTGACATATTTTATACCGAAAATTATTTGTATCCGCTTGACTTGTGTAGCGGGTTCATTAAATATTTATTTAATTTATATGTTTACGTCCAAATAAAAGCGGCTTGTTTTTTTCTACTGGCGTTTTATCCATACAAATCTAGTTAACTTGCACGTTATCGTATTTTTCTTAAATACTGTCATTACCAAAATACACTGCCCTAACTTAATGATACCTTATGGCACATCCATAGTGCTAAAGACACAATCACGGAGGTTACCGAAAGTACATTCGTTACGAAGCGATTATATACTGAACGTCAAAAATGTATGAAACTGACATTGATGTTCGATAATTCACACATGACAATTACATGACTTTTCGAATTCCATTGTCAGTTTCATACATTTTTGTCGATTCTATCAGCGACATTGCCGATCTATAGATACTTTGGGTAGCCCCCTGTATCTTTAGGTATTTTCCCCAGATGTAGGTACTCAATAACCTTTTAAATCAATTAGTTTTCCTCATACTTTTAATATATTTTATACCATCGATTATTTTAAACGTATATCTAATAAACTTTATTTATTTAAAACGGCTGAAAACTCATGTGTAATTTTCGGTGACAGTACCGGCTAGTTTCGAGTAAGTACATCTAAATATTTAATTCTTAGAAAAGTACATCATACATTTACTAGAGTTCTCACGCAGTAATTTTGAAGGCTGTTAATTTATTCATCACTAACATGATAAGTATACCACGAGTTTGTATAGTTTCATTGTTATACTCCGGCCGCTGAGAGAATGCGGATATGACAGGTCGCGTTCGAACCGGCGACGTAACTTCAAACTGGTGGTAAAATTACGGCAGAATTTTAAATCTCTTTTAGTAACGTTAATAACGAGTTATAACATTAAAAAATAATCATTATGCCAACTTACAATAAACGTATTTATTTTAAGCTAAAATTATTAAAGAACAAATATGAAAACAATAACTTTTAAAAGTCGAACCACGTCAAACTACGGTGTTACAAGTTTATGTCAACTGTTTGTTTTTGTAGTGATGAGACAAAAATAACGAGGCAAATGTAGTTGAATATTTTTATAATCGTAATATAACCTGTCGGTCGGTATAATGTAAAATAAAAAGTTATAATTTTATAATATACTTAATGCATATTTAATACAGTTTTTAATACGAAATTAGGTGACGTGAAAAGAAAAATGGCAACCTAAAATAGCGTTGTGACGACTCATTTTGTGACATTCACCAACAGTCGTCTCTCGACGTCTTGCGCGCATAGATTACGTTTAAAACGATATATTTCATAATATGTATACATTTTCCAGATAAAATATAGTATTTTCATATAGACAATAAGTAGCAGTTACTATATACTAGTTTTTAATGTTATTTATACCACATCACTAGTCATGTCGAATTGACATCTGTCCTATCCGCATTCTCCCAGCGGCCGGACTATAATAAATGATTCCTTTATTGATCAAGAAATTACGTCGATTTAGTTTCACAAGGAGCCTGCTTATTAACTATCGAGTGTTGCTTAGAAAAAAACTATATTTAGATTTAGAGTATCATTTTCTTTTATACAGGTCCTTAAATTAACTAAACTTGGATTGTTATAGTGCATTAAGCTGTCTCTTAAAAGAGACTCTAAGTTTAGATTTAATGTGATAAATCTGCTACTCGTACTTGAGGGATGTATGACCGACAAGGTGTGACATTATAAAATGCTCAATAATACACTTTAATAAACTAAGAGTGAAAATAATAGTTATATTATACAAACTAATTATGTATTAATATTTATAAACTATAGTGAAACTCTGAAGTGGATTCACGACCTTTCAAAATGAGAATTTAAATGTATAGTTATCATAAGTTGTCCGCTGCTAGAAAGTTTAGATATTGAGACAGGTTTTGAAATCAGTCTTCAAGAAATTACTGTATAAATTACAATTGCCCTTTTAGCATTACTCGGAAAAATCTCTGAAACAAAAGCTTTCCACAAAAGGCACATATAGGTCAGTAGAAAAATAACCCTTGTGCCACTTTCTATTTTCGTTTTAATCGATCGACACTGATCTGTTGGACTAAACACACAGTGACTCTGTAAGCCAGCCTAAAAATAATAAAACATTCAGAATGGCGCAATAGGTAGGCAACGTTTCAAATATGCATGAGGCACCATCACGCCAAGTTAAAAGCGCGCCTAGTGACATAGTTTTGAAACGGTGACAATGAAACACCTAGACATCACAATGGAAAACATGTGTGATGTTTTCTTTGTCAAGTGTTACGAGTTTGATTCAAACAAAACATGTGTGGCATTGATCTATTAACAATTTCTTTTGAAGAAAGCACCATAATTGTAAAATATCACTGCAATAATACATATTTCCTTCTCTATTTTGTCAAAAGCAATGAAAGAGATGACAATATTAATACTGATACGGCAATTTAACGAAGATAATATTGTAGAGATTTGCTATACGATCAAATAAATTGCCGGAGTCAATAAATAATACGCTCTTTCGTCTAACAAGATCCATTGTTGAACCAGACGACATCTTTATTCTAATTCTGTCTAGACTAACAGTTACGACTATTTTACTAAATAAAATTGTTACGATTTGAATATACAGACTTTACAAGATTAACTTAAAAAAAATAAAATGAATTCAATACAATCCAATTTATGTTTAAAAAAATAAAAAATCAAACACCATTTATTAAACAAGAAACAATAAACTGTTACAACAATCAAGTAAACAATCAAGAAAAGAAAAAGAACTGAGTTCCTGGTTAAAGGGGAGTGGCTCAGCTAATCCTGCCTCCAGCTTGTCACTGGGAGCCGCGCTGGTTTTCAACCTTTTTTTTTTTTTAAACGTCAGGAAATGCATTTACGCACCCCTACGCCGGGCTGTGCAATGGCGTAGGGAATGTAGGACTCGCCGGCCACAGAAGGTGACCGGAATACCCACTAAAACCTGACGGCCCTCAAACGTATTACGGCGGGGTCGCGAGCACTATGTTTCGTCTGGTTTTCAACCTACCCGTAGTACTGCTAACCGTAGTTTAAGTACGAAATAATAATGTTTTTAATTTTGAGGTTATGATTTTCCATGTTGTCAAGCGTAGCTATAATTAACAATACATAATTAAATATATACTTTTGTCTGTATAATATTATACCTATGTTCTATTATAAGGAAAGAAATCCGAGTAATTTTACAAATTCACTTGAACGAGAGAAATACAATAGAAAACCTGAAAACGTTTCAATACCGTCGAACGAAGCTCGGAAGGACAAATTGAATTTTTGTTCCCCCAATCAATAGGTAGCTACTAGCTACTGAACACCAATTACTTTTCCAATTATAGAATTCGAGTTTGTATTGTTATTTGAATTTTAATTAACATAAAACTTTAATTATTTTCTAAATATCTTCTCTTATAGATATTATAATATATTTTTGTAATTCTGTTAAAATCTGACCTATAACCTCACATATAAAACCTCGTTGGTACTATTCTTGTGGGCGCGGTTCGAATTATATATTAAAAAGAAAAAAGTTAATTAAGTGTTTTTCATGTTTTGTTTGTTTTTAAACCGAAGTTTTATGCCGAAACAAAATGTCCCTTTTGTTCCGCGAACTCGGTCTAGAAGCCAGCTAGAAGCTTCTTGTAGTTGTGAATATTACATAGTGAAATCAGTGTTTTTAAATAAATATTAAAGTAAACTAAGTTTTTGATAACATTAAATTAATTTCATAATCTATACTTAATATTATAAAGAGAGAAACTTTGTATTATTGACTTTGTAATCTTGTAAGAATTGAAATAACTCAAAAACTACTGGACCGATTTCAAAAATGCTTTCACCATTAGAAAACTACATTATCCCCGAGTAACATAGTCTATGTTATTTAATTTCACGCGGACGAAGTCGTGGGCAACAGCAAGTTAAACATAAAATGATGCATTTAATATCCCGTAAATGTTCACAAGAATACTAATTTTCCATATTACTCTATCTAACGAAGTGAAATAAAGTTCACTGCGGATGCATGCTTCATACCTCCGCTACATGTAGAGAGGTTTTTAATGAAAATTTCTATCTTGCAAATTCATTTATTTTAAACTCACAGTGTAATGAAAAATATTAAATTGCACTTAAAAGGTTAAGGTTTTTGACCCATGATGGGCTCCATTTTCCGCAACTCCACGACTAGCGCGTATTTTGCGTGAATACACATATCTTTGAATTGCACTTTATTATAAGTAAAATTATATTTGGCACAGGACAGAGAGGGCTGGAAAGGAATCCAAGGACAAATATGAAAACCTTAAATAAAGAAGATTAAGTACAAAATATATTCAATTTACATTTAGCAGCTGGCCGCGCAACTTTCTTTCAATTATTAATTAAAAATGAATTATCAATTAAATGTGCTTCATCATTATAGAAGGTCTATCGGTATCATATAAAAAAAGACCCTCGATGGGCTCCATTTTGCGCAACTCCACGACTAGCGCGTATTTTGCGTGAATACACAAATATTTGAATTTCTTCGCCGATATGTGCAGGTTGCATCACGATGTTTTTCTTCACCTAGGAGCTTCGGGTAAATTTACTTATGAAAATCGAAAAACACACTGGTACATGGCGGTATTTGAACTCGGGACCTGCAGATTACAAATCAAGAGCTAAACCCCTGAGCCGCCGACGCTCTAACATCATAGGTATCATATAATAAAAGAAATCAGTTATATGTAAAGGAAAAATTAAACAAAAAAACAATATCTTTTTGTTCGTAACTTTGTTGTTGTTTGGTGTTTTAATAATATTTGAGGCAGTATATTACTCTAGCAGCATTTTCAAGCAATAAAGCAGAATGAGTTTACATGAAAAGAAACAGTATCTCAAAGCGAGAATGTTAGTGAAGCGGAAGCAATGCAGCGAGACGTATAAGTTCAATCGGGGAAGGATCACGTTCTTATAACAGCGTGAAATTAATATTTTGATAGTGGAAATTCTTCTTTATAAAGTGTTTTCTACTGTTATTTGTTACACGTACATACATTATCTATTTAGAAATAAACTTGATAAACTTTAAGAGAGAAACTTTGTATTTTTGTATGTATTGAAATAACTCGAGAACTACTGGGCCGATTTCAAAAATTCTTTCACCATTGGAAAGCTACATCATCCCCGAGTAACATAGGCTATATTTTGTTATTCCACGCAGACGAAGTCACGAACAACAGCTAGTAACAGTGTAAATATGGTAATGATTTTGAGGACTCTGTCACCTAGAGAAATCACACATTAACCTCTTATGAGCTTTGTTATTCTGATATTTGTTTAAAATTTGTGGACAAATATGTTTGCAATGTTAAATTATTATGTTAACCTCACTTTTATCTAAAGAATAAATTGTATCATAAAATAAATATTGCTTTTAACAAATCGTAATTCACGTCGTACATTTAGCCAAAGGCTGTAAATTCCAAGCCACAAAGACAATCTAACAATATAGAAACTAACAACCGTTCAACCGTTACACAAAAACAAAGCCCCTCGTTCCAAAGCTTCGGTACAACGTTTATTTAAACAATTTCCTCTATTGAAAGCATACAATAGACTGGAAAGTGGAATACGAATTTCGAGGACTGGCCATTAGCGACACAAATCGCTTTTTAATAGCCACAATGTGTCTATCTATGCACTGAAAACTGTAGTTTAAACAAAATTTTCTATTCGTTATTGACATTTTAATATTATTACTTTCAACTTCTAATGTTGGGATATTTGAGAATATTTTATCAATAGGACCACATTATCTATACTAATATTATAAAGAGAAACTTTTTATTTTTATATTTTTGTATGTGTTGAAATAACTCATGAACTACTGAGCCGATTTCAAAAATTAGTTCACAATTAGAAAGCTAAATCATTCCCGAGTAGCATAGGTTATTTTTTTAATTCCACGCGGACGAAGTCGTTAACGACAGCTAGTTAAAAATAAATCAATAGACTATTGGTACAGAAATTATTAAAACAATTATAACAAAAGTTATCGAAATTGAAAGTTGAATAAATTTTCCGTAAAGTATAGAACAAAAACATTTAATATATAAAATAAATTAATTTTGTATTTAAATCTCATTGGTTTAAAATGAATTGTAAAATAAACGGTTGAATATGAACGATACTACGAAGTTAATAATGTGGTTTCAGCTACGTGATTTAACTCGACTCCCAGCAAATAGTTAACAAAGCGAATGTGTTTGATTGACAGAGAGAAATATGGTACATTTATTTCAGGTTAACTAAATACAATGTTATTATAATAGCTCGAAAAAGGTTAATTACTTTTTAGTATCTAGCTATTATTATAAGGAATGATATTTTTTTATTATTTAAATATTAGAAGATTTAAAAAAATAAAATATACATGGATTCTTAGTCGCCCGGAAAATTAATGTGTCTGGGAGGCGGTTTGCCCCATCCAAAGTGTCAGCCTCTTTGCAGGGGATAATGTCATAGTCCCTTGATCATTATTTGTGAAAATCAGCTTTGTAAATGTTAGTTAACTTCAGTAATATTTACTTCAACTTTAGCGCGTGATTGCGCGATACTGCCCAAGTGGACAGAATAACTAACGCCCATTCAGGCATTCACTTATAGTACATACGTGTAATTAAGTCTCCTCTGTGGTCTACCTCTATCGTATGTGGTTCGAACTCTTGACTGCGTGATCGCAAGCCCGCGTACTAAAAACCCTTTTCACTTCAAAATGTTTATTATTTATAAAGAACGTAATATTAAATACTAGTAGATACAGAACGCTAGAAGCAAAAAATGTCTAGTCTACTTATATTTTATACAAGAATAAACTCGGATATCGTTGCTGCTTTACACAAAAGAAAACCTAACATAATATTATACCGATTCTAAAGATGGTAGAAAAATATAAGAAACTCGACTTAACCTACATTGAAAAATAAAACCGTCTCTTCGGTATTTCCTTTATCATTGTAGAATTATGGTAATACTAGAAAATTGTAAAGTTTGTAAAATACTACAGCAAGACTTTTAGTATGTATTGAAATAACTCAAAAACTACTGGGTTTATTTTAAAAATTCTTTCAACATTAGAGAGCTACATTATCCCTGAGTAACATAGGCTATTTAATTCCGCGCGAACAAAGTCGCGAGCAACAGCCAGTTAACAGTATTTATTTGTTAGTTTTCACGAGACCGCTGTAACTTTAAAGAATAGTACACAAGAGGGCTTTGTAGAGGTCGGCACTAAAATATTCATAAGTAACCGCTCGTGGACAGTATGTACATCAAATTAACATTTCACTTTCAAACGTAAGCGAGTTCAAAAACTTTGCTTTTGATTAAACTTGTAGGAATGTTAGAAATTTACCTTTAAATATATTTAAACGTGGATTTTCCAAAGAACTTTCTCGAAAAATCTGTATAATAACCATGCGCATACAATTCGCCGGAAATATACAATAAATAAATATGCACAATTACAACAAAATACTCAAAATATCAAAACAAACGAGGCGAAGGAATAAGCAGATATCGCATCATAAGTTATTGGGGGGCTCGGAAAAGCCCCGCCCAATCAAGCAAAGGAAAAAATCGACACAAGCATATTATCGCTTTCATTTGTTTTAGGCTGTTGAGAATAAAAAAAACCTTTAATATTAAGAGAATAGTGAATGGAACACAGAATTAAAACTTCTACCGCTCGGGTTTCTGAAGAAAGTAAGAACGTACACTAGTTAATACTTAGTTAACAATGTTAGTTCCTCCGCGCTTTGTTTATGTTGTTAATTGCCTTCTGTGATGTAAGCTACATGTTATGTAATAGTGTCTTGTTCTACTGATTAGATATATTATATTTGCTGTCTATACAAAATAAAGCTTTGACTCATCTTAGTATAGCTAATATTTTCAATCACTCTCGCATTGTGTTTTGTATAAATTGATCGAATTCCAATAGTTATTAAGGAAAAAAAGTAAACTAAACTTTTTAAAAATGTTTATTATTATATTTATTGCATTATGTGACAGTGGTAGAGCCTTCGCATGAATTAGCCGGCTCGCCCAGTTAAATACCACGACCACACAGAAGATAGGCGTGAAATGGAAGCAATTCTGTGTTTCTTCTGACGGGTCTGGTGCCGGAGCAATTTTAGTCCATTTTCTTGCTTGTTTGTCCCTTTATAATATGAAAAATACCTGTCCAATGTAGTCACTGAATAATTTTAAAGCTGAATTTATAAGTGTTGTTATATTTCCGGTTATCAATCTGAAATTTTACACTTTTGTAAAAAAGTACATTTTCATTTTACATGTGTATGAGCTTTCAAAAAGCTTTTAGTTTGAATTGTAGTCTAGCGTTAGCTTTGAGCTTTGAAGTTGTAAAAATTGAAAGCCCGCGGTGTTTCAACTAACACTTTCATAAGAGTTTATCAAATGTTCATTTTAAGAGGAACGCTTATTTGATGTGCAGTCGTTACTTTTAATTTTGTAATCATTTTAATTTTTAACCAGACCGATAAGAGCGTAACAAATCTTAAAAAGTATGATTTTAAAATTAATTCAAGAATATTATAAGGCCTTCTAAATTAATTTTAAAAGGTTTATACCCCTAAAACAAAGTTAAAACAAGAGAACACTTAAGCTTTAATGGAAAGCTTCTAAAATTCTATTAACTTTTGAAGATTGTAGTAAGGTATTTTTTTAAAGATTTTAGAAGAAAATCGGAAAATAATAATTTTAACAATTAATAAAATTACTAAATACGTCCCGACACAATATATAAAACTTTTTTAATAGAATAAACAATACAAACTTGGTCCTTTGGTAAGTTAGGTTGCCATCATGGTCGCGGTCAAGCGGTAGGTTTTCCGTATATAAAAAACAATCTATAATAATGTTATATTCACTCGGCTATGTTATTATTTAGATCCGGTAAAAAGATAGGATTGTATTAGTAATTAAATTAATTACCACAGTGTCATGGTAGCCAATAATTAGTATGTCGCTTGGGACAATGTATTATGTTTATATAGAAAGTTAATTATTTTACACGATATATACAGGATATAAAATATATGCTAGTAATTTTTTTATATACAAAGCTCTTGAATAAGAAAACTAGAAGGGTTAAACAAAATGACTTTCGATAACGAAAACGCTTGAACAATCGACACTCAAAATCTATAGATAGGTACATATGTGATAAGCGCGGAATTTGTCAAAAGTTATTGTCCATTCCATACATTTTTGATCTTCGATGTGGAACCACTTAGGAGTGAACTTTGTCTAAAGTCTTGTACGCACCAGGATAGTATTTTATTAGAGTAGCAAGTAATTTAGTAACTAAACATAACGGAAGCAGGCGCACGTAATTCCAATTCATAAAAAAGGCCCTAAGGATATTATAGAGCACTACCGACCAATTTCCCTTTTAAATATAGTAAGCAAAGTACTAGAGAAGATAGTCTATGACACGGTGTACCCATTATTAGCCAGATCAGTTCCACAGGAACAGCACGGTTTTTTAAAAGGTCGTTCCACAACGACTAACCTCTCCATATTTACTAACGAGATTTTAAGGGGTATGGATGGTGGCTCTCAGACTGACGCTATCTATACAGACATAGAGAAGGCTTTTGATCGCGTGGATCACGTCATTCTGCTACAAAAATTGAATGCACTCGGAATTTGCGGCGATTTACTACGATGGTTTAAATCCTACGTTACTAATCGTTGTCAGGCTGTAATCATTGGTGGTTTTCGATCTGATTACGTAGATGTGCCCTCTGGCGTTCCGCAAGGGTCTTTATTAGGTCCCCTGTTATACCTAGTTTATATTTATGACGTAGGAACTTGTTTCCGACACGCCAGGTACCTATTATATGCGGACGATATGAAAATCTATATAAATGTAAACTCGGATAAAGACTGCCAGCTTATGCAGGATGATCTTAACAGACTTAGCTTGTATTATAAAAAGAATCGTATTAATCTTAGTATCAATAAATGTATTTCAATTTCATTCACCCGCAAAACTAAACCTGTGCTACATACATATTATCTAGACGGACACCCTCTGCCAGTTGCTACCACTGTTAAAGATTTAGGAATAACCTTAGACAACAAGCTTACTTTCTCGGAACATATTCAGCAGATCACTACGAAAGCGTACAAAAGCCTTGGTTTTGTAATGCGAGTAACCAAACACTTTAGCGATGAAAACTGCATTAAAATAATTTTCTTCTCATACGTTCGTAGCGTTTTAGAATATTGTAGCACGATTTGGAATCCCGAATACAAGAAATATATAACTTCAATAGAAAAACTACAAAAAAAATTTTTACGTTTCCTAGATTTTCGCATGAAGCGCCAGAGTGACGACTACCGTAGCTCCTGTTCCTATCATCGCATCCTTCCGTTGGAGGACCGCAGGCTCGTCGCCGATATGATGCTACTGTACGAAGTTTGTAACGGTCGTCTCGACTGTTCCCAGCTGACGCACGAGTTCCTGCGCCTCCGCGCTCCGAGGACGCGTACTAGGGCTACCCACCTATTTCACGTACCCCTAACTAAGACAAACTATGCTTTAAACTCTGTTGTAAACAGATGCCTGAATACGTATAACACTCGCTTCAATGGCATCGATCCTTTTAACGAGAAAAAAAATAAATTCAAAAACGGCATCATTGAGGAACTTAGCATTAAAAAAATAAAAATCTAAAAATAATAAATTAAATTGAAACACACACACTCCACTCACACTCACACTCACTCACACATACATACTTACCTGCGCGCCAAAATAAAAATTAATACTAATATAATATAAAATCACTTAGGCTTAAGTTCTATAATATTTCTTCTGTATAAAATCATTGTAATATAAAAGCTGTCGATTTTTTAAGATTAATAAATAAATAATAAATAAATAAATAAATAAATAAACATGTCCGGACAGCGACATTTTATTAGAGTAGATTAGTAAATACATTAAATTACAAAAAAATAGTTAAATAAATTTTCCGTCCGGTATCGTTCCTGGTGCAAAGGTACCCATCACACTCGCGGCGTTGTCGCGCTGAATGGCAATGGATATCCTTTGCACTAGGAACGAGCCGGCACGGGGGTCTCCTTGTCTATCTCTGCTTATGCCCCACTTCAGCAATAAAGGTTTTGGCCTCATTAGTAAATCCTTTGTTCGGATACTTGCTACTCGACTAAAATACTATCCTGGTGCTAACAAGAATAAGATACAGAAGTCAATTCCGGCCTTTAAGATTTGTACAGATTATACGAATTACGGTTAGTTTCCACTATCAAACTTGCGTGAAAAAATGTAATGTCATCCCTTTCAAACTCTTATAAGAAATAAAAGACAACATATGTTTTTTATTAGGTGGAAACCCAGTGTAATTAAGCACAAACACAATTAGAACACACAATTTTGTTTTGTTAAATGAATTACAGGAATCTTGTTTTAAGACAAGAGAAAACAAATGCCACTCTGAACACAAACAAAAACAGAGCAACGTAGTCTAGAAGCATCGCTTTAATTAATTTAGTATTAAAGTAAGAAGTTCATACGAAATGAAAATGTCTAGTTCAACTGGCAAGTAACTTATAAACCCAAGTAAATAATATTACGAGAAAAGGCACGTTTTAAGATTTTTCATTTATACATTTATTTACGTTTACAATTTACACTAACAATTTTGTAAAAAGACTTCGATCTTAATATTATTAAGAGAGAAAATTTGTATTTTTGTATGCATTGAAATAACTCAAAAATTACTGGATAGATTTAAAAAAATCTTTCGCCGTTAGAAAGCTACATTATCCCCGAGTAACAAAGGGTATAATTTTAAATTCCACGCGAATGAAGTCGCGAACTATTACTAGTATGTAATAATTTTGACCCACCTAAACAAAGTCCTAGTAAAATGAATTCTAAAATATTTGTCAATTCATAAAACGTTATTACAAGTTATTATTATTAAGTTATTTCATATAATTTATAGGTCGTTTTGTGGTCAAAGAAAACCTTCTTAATTACAATATGTTTTTGCTTTATACACTTTAACGAGGCGTAATAAATATATTTACTTATAGAAACATTAAATAACGCACGCCATATTTCTTAATTAATGTAATAAATGATTACTGTTTATATAAATACAAAGAAGGTAACAATCATATTTAGACATTAATCGTGTAGCACATGCAAACCAAGAACTTGTTGTAAACTAAATTCAAAATATGTAAATAGGAACTTTATAACTACAGTACAGAAGAAAGATTTCAATTTAAGTTTGTGACAAATAAACACAAAAATATCCGGCTCGAAGGACCATTTTGTTTACTTCGATAGCTTGATATGTCTAAGTTTTTAGTAAAAAATAATAAGAAAAAGTTTAGAATGAAACTGCGTTAACGACAATTAAAAGTGTAAACAATAAAACAACAATGACAGATGTAAAAAGTAAAAAAGACGTCCGGCGAGCAAGGAGTTGGCCTGTACTGGCCAGTGCTCGCCGCAACAATAACCTGACCGATTTCAATAATTCTTTTAAAACTTCCTGGTTACATTATTTCTGTCAAATACAATATTTAGTGTTTTATTTATTACTAGCTGTTGCTCGCAACTTAGTCTGCGCCTATAGCCTATAGCCTTTGTTACTAGTGGTTAATGAAGCTTTAAAACGGTGAAAGAATTTTTGAAATCGGCCCAGTAGTTTTTGAACTATTTCAATACATATTCAAAAGTACAACCAATATAGATAAAAAAGTATAAGTATAGATTTATTTAATATTGTTATAAAAAACGTTCAAAAGATATACGTCCACTCAAAGCCGGAACGGATTTATAAGTGTACTATGAATAGGAAATCAAATATTCAAAGTGAGATTCGCATGTGAATGTTGGTCAGCGATATGCAATATGCAGATGTCAAAACACAACGTCCTCGGATAAGGAGCATTTGATATTCACATCAATTTATAGTCCGTGCTTGACATAGATTAAAAAAGGCAGATGAGAAATTACGTATGTCATACTGACAGCGACTGAGACACATTTATACGAAATATACGTAACGTGACAAAGACAGTGACATAAATCTTTGGTCTCTTTCTCCGTATGCGATTTTGTTTGTTTGGGTCTTGCAAGACCCAAATAAATATGACGTATCACGTAGTATTGGGGCGCTCCAAGCTTATTTTCGGTGAACTAAATTTTCTTTCGTCCGAGACAGAGGCTTAAGACATGATATTATTGGTTTAAACCGTAATGTGATGCACACATAACATACCTATGACGTAGTCTAAGGCTTTTTGTCCCTTAACCGTATACGCAATAGCCAGTTCTATATCCTCCTCTTTCTACGGTGCTTGAATAACGATAATCGTATGGATAGAGCTGTCACAAATGGTGCGTTCAGCTTATCTAGGGAATATTCATGGCGTTTAAATTTAATGCTAACACTCCTAGATTATGTAGCAAGCGAACGAGGTCTAGATTTGTGGAAGAAGAAAATAATTTCAAATTGATTATTATTATAAAGAGAAAGTTTATTTATAGCATTCGTTATAATCCACTCTAAAATTACGTAAGTCTTGATTAGAATTTTATGTCATTTTTTAATAAAAGAAACAACTATAAAAATACAAAAAACTAAGACCTTTATCCTCTACAAATATAAATGAATATTATTTTACTCGGATATTGCAATTTAGAAACAACAAAGAAATATTATTATTCAGGCGGACTTACAAATTAATTACTGAACAACAGTCTCTAAATCTTAATACTTCTGAGAGCCTTACAAAAACACTCGGCCGTCCTTAATTAGCGAGCTCTTGAAATCTGATTATCTTTCAAAGTGTGTCAGAAAAAGAAATCCTGTTAACTGACAAGTTTGAACAATGGATACAAAAATCTATTCGCCCAGTCAATCTGGGGGCTACCCAAAGTACATTCGCTACAGAGCGTGACAAGCACATGACTTATCGAATATCAATATCAGTTTCATACATTTTTGTCGATTCCATCAGCGATATCGCCAATCGAAAGATACTTTGAGTAGTCTTCCGAGCATTTGAAGTAATATTATTTTCCAATAAGGAGAAAGTTGGTGAAATCGTTCAAAATACGATTATAAATAAAGTTTAAAAGTTCCCCATATTTCCCCTTACGGATTAAACTTTCAATGTCAAAGAACAAAGAAAAGAGTTTTTCCCAATTATCAGCAAAACGGTACTTTTCATCATAAAACTGTCTAAGACAAAAATGTAGCTTTCAAATTTCATTTATAATTGTATTTTGAACGATTTCACAAACTTTCAGCTATGTTGGGAATTAATGCAACTTCACTATGGATAAACTGACTGGACTATAGATGTTACGTAATAAAAATAAATCCCTTACAATTGTCAAACTTCTAATGGCCCGTTACGAGGATAAAGCCAATTTGATACGACTTAAGCCACTTCAACAGAGCTTGGATAACAACGAGAGACGGAGAGATCATTATAGATTTATGACAATATATACTTTTTATTTGTTACATGATTTAAGCTAAAAAATAACAATATAGAGCTAACATTATAAAAGCGAAAGATAAGTACGATGTCTGTTTAAAGGTGTCTTGGAAACGGCTTTACGAATCTTGGTGAAATAAATATAGGTGTTAATAAAGTTACTATGTTTTATTTCAGTTCCTCGCAGACGGAGTCGCGGGCTTCACCTAGTATAGGATATATGTTACAAAGTCCATACGAAATATTGTGATTTATGAAGATCAATTTCTTTGTGCCCTATGAAATGATTTTGCCGGAATTTGTGAGACGAGTAGATTTCGTCTTGAAAATATAAAGGAAAAACAAGACAAGTTTACTTGAGAAAATATATTTATGAACTACGAAGATTTTAGAAATAAGAAAATGACAAAAAAACATTTTTGATGTCTTTTATATTATTTTGTTTAAGAACATAGGTGGCTCAGGGGTTTAGCTCTTGTAAACTGCAGGTCCCGAGTTCGAATCCCGCCATGTACCAATGTGTTTTTCGATTTTCGATTTTCATATGTACATATTTACCCGACGCTCTTACGGTGAAAGAAAACATCGTGATGCAACCTGCGCATATCGGCGAAGAAATTCAAAGACATGTGTGAAGTCACGCAAAATACGTAGTCGTGGAGTTACGGAAAATGGAGCCCATCATGGGTCGAACTACTACTATTATTTGTTTTACGATCCTAATAATCACTGAGGACTTTAATGAGTCGGCAACAAGATTAATCTTAGCTAAATTAAATTTACATGGAAATGGTTGAACATAATTTTAACTATCAAATTATTTAGGGTCTCATATAATTTACGAATATCCGCACACATATCTAGCTCTAACTAATTCAAATTGATAGCCAAACATTGACTAAATATATTAAGAAAGTTAGCCCGCATACACACGAGCGCTTTTTCCACGCGCGCTAAAAAAGCGTTGAGATACAACAAATGCCATGTTTCTATTCACACGACATTTTTTAAATTTGTATCCTAAAGCGTTTGATTTTGAGCGCCGAAAGAACAAAACAAGTAATTTTACAGCGATCGTATGAGTGAAGGCGTTTAAAAAGCGCCAATGGCGACGTTAAAAAAGCGTTCGTCTGAATTTACTACATTGTTATATTCCCTTTGTTAGTAAAAAGTCTTAATTAATTATCTTTAATTAAAACTCTTACAAACTGTCAGTAAACTTTATTGTACTTGACAGATGACTTTCAGATTTTCAAAAGCGCTAAGTGGTAATTAAGGTTTTCAGTATTATTTTGTCTTTGTTAATTTTATAGAGCTAAAGAACAAATATAACATAATACTTACTTTTTATATTTATTTTTCCAGTGTGACGTTTTAATGACATGTTACAGTATAAAAATAAATGGTTTAATTACATATCAAGATAGAAATAATTGTGATAGACATCAAAGTCAATGTCGATAGTATTAAATAGATACCAAGTGCAATTACATACAGGGTGATTCTTGACATTCTTGATATTTTGAAATTTAAGTCTAAAATCTGATTTTTACGTTTTATTTTACAAAAAAAAAATAAATAACTTTGAAACTAAAAAAAACGCGGAACTTACTTTGGGATTAAACGATAGCTTTTGAGATCCTCTACCGACAGAAAGTCGTTGATCTGTCTCTCAAGAATCATCCTGTATAGCGGTTGATATTCCGACACAAATGCACTTATTCGCCCTTGCTCCTTAATCCGATGTAATGCACGATAAATAGGATTAGAGCAAGGTTCGGATTCAGTCAAGGGCATTTATTACGTATACAAGTCAAACCAAATACATACTATAGGATTCTTATCGGTTTAACATACTTTACTTCTTACTAATATTATGAATAAGAAAGTTTGGATGGATGAAGGATATTTGAATGTATCTTCAGAACGCTTGAACGGATCTCTTAGATATTTTGCACAGATGTAGAACGCAGTCTGGAGTAACACATAGGCTACTAAGTTTTGTTATTAATTTGGCTTAGACGGAGTCACGGGTGACTGCTAGTTTATGTATAAAATGTATTTTGAGGGCTAACCAAAGTACTTTTCGATTGGTGATATCGCTGATGGAATCGTCAAAAAAGCATTGCTTGTCACGTGTGAGATATCGAACGTCATTGTCGGTTCAATACATTTTTGATGTACGCTATCGAATCGCGTAGCGCATCTACTTTGGGTACGCCCCCTGTACCCTTTGAAGTAGTGTTGTAAAAAAAATAGAGCGAGAAATTTAACAAAGTATTACTCATTCAATTTACAATATTAGTTTGGTTAAGTAAACAAGGACCATGGAATGTTATCACTATAATAACTATTTGGTATAAATACAAATATAAAACATACCCATAACTCTTCAAAATTGTGTCTCATCTCAATAAATTAATTACAAGTAGTCGACGCCTGTCATAAAATAATAGCACCGTAGCGTGTCAGAGCGCATTATAACATATTTTTAGTGATGTCGTTTCGTCACACGCCAAACATTATCATACGATGGCTGAACTAAAACATATCGATTACTGACCCGTCCCTGAGCCTTGATGCCTATCGTATTTAAATGTATACAAGACAGACAATCAATAGCAATCACAGACACGACCTATATCGTAGCACTGACCTGTATATAGAATAACCCAATTAATTTCATGGATCAATACAACGTCTAAATAATTAAGAAGTGGGGTGGTGACTCCGATACTTTTGTCTTAAAATAAAATGAAAAATAAAACGCGGGATTAGAGAAGATCTTAAAGTAACACATCTTGGTAATATTTTGTCAGAAATAAAAGTTTAGAGAAATAGAGTGAATAAAAAAATATAAAGTTTAAATACAATCGAAACTGTATTATTATAAATAATGTACAAAACTCTACAACTTTTTAAAAGTTGTAAAGTTAAAGAAATTGTATCGAATATGTTATATATTTTTTATTTCGCGCTAACAAAGTCACCAAACAGTTAGTTAAAAAATAAATTAATCGTCTAAAAATGTCTCAATTTATCTAAAGCGTTGATACATTTTATAACCGCTGAGGGTTTATTTTGCAATCTTGTCTCCATTCCCTTTATAACTCGTATACAAAGTAGATGGAAATTCTGAAAGAAGCTTTTATGAAGAGATTTTCTACCATCATCATAAAATGTTACGTTATAGCGAGCTGTTACTGGTTATGGGATCATTTCACTTTGTTTACAATTATTATTTAATGCAAATGTCTACTGCTGTTATATTTTAAAGACCCATTATTATTTTCATAGACTTTCATCATATAGAGCTTAATACACTAAGAAATCTTCTACTATGTGTAACGGTTTCGTCAAATTAAGGCTTTGTGACACTCAGATTCGTTCGTTAATAAATAAGAGAGTACCTTACGACTTAACGTCGCGACAGTCTAATTCAGAAGATATTGTAAAAGTTGCACCTTTTTTCCAAATAAGACTTGCAGACGAAGTTGCAGATAAAAGCTAGTATTCCACACATCGTAGGTTTAATATTGTCGGAAGAGATAACTCGGGGTTAAGCGCTGCTCGGGGGATTTGTATTGTAATCGGTTAATGCATCGCGTATTGTATTTTACAAACATACAAACACTCTCGTTAATTGAAATTGTATACGTATACCAATTTACAGTCATCCCAATTCTGAAAAAGTAAGAAAGAGGACCAAATTGGATATTTAAAAAACACAATAGATTTGATTACAAGATATCAAGAAACGGCAGTTATAAAAGTACCAGGAATGCATACATGCACCTGTATATATCAAAAGAACCAAGAGATGCGTCACCTCATAGGGAGAAGGCACCGCGCCTCTCGGTGGGGATAGTGAGCTGGTGATGATGATGATGAAGAGATGCGTGGACCAAGCTAATTGTTTAATTTATTCTTAGCCTACCTTTTCTGTTTACGGTTGTGTTATGTTGCTGTTATCAAAGTTAACAGTAAACTACAGAAATAAAACGGCTTAAAATAATAAAATATTGTTTCGTGAAATATGAATGAGTTGTTTCAAGGAATTATGAATATTACTGTGAATTCCACAAACTAAAAAGTCATTAACAAGTTTTGATGGTGTTTGTTGATGACTGATAACTAAGAATTGTTTATTTGTAGAATTTTTATTATTTAAAAGGGCAACTATATTTTTTATTTCAATAATAGCTATCACCCGCGACTCCGTCTGTGCGGAACTCTATAAAACGTAGTAAGTAGCCTATGTGTTCATCCAGACAATATTCTACATTTATACGTACATCGAGACGTTACGCCGTTTTGGAAATACCTACAAACAGACATCAATTGATCCATCCAACTTAACTTTCACAATTATAAAATTAGTAAAAAATGCGAATAAAATCTGTTATAAAGCTTTTGCCTGCATTCACCCGGGCGCTTTTCCAACGCGCACTTAAAAAGCGTTGAAATAGAACAATAGCATTTTATATGTTCACACAATGTTACTTTTAAATTGTTATCGCGCATCGTTGGAATTTGAGCGCTGGTTGAACGTAACAAGACTCATTTTACATCGATCGTTTGAGCGGGAGCGTTAAAAAAGCGCTAACGCCGACGTTAATGAAACGTCCGTGTGAATGTAGAGTTAAGCTAAAAAAAAGCTTATACAACAACCAATCGCTACCAATCGATGTCGAAAGCTCGATAATGACATGACTCATTAGTAGAGACTTCCACGTAGTGATGATACAGCCTTTCAGTGACGTAACACTCATCACGGTTTTTGTAGCAAACATAATATGGAATTCGTCACTTGTTTTTAATCTAATAACATTAATTAAGGTCACTTGTAACTTTGTTCTTTACAACTTTGTATTTTGTTCCAATTATGAATAAAGCTACGCATTCATACTTCGTAGCATCGTAGCAGTTCGTAGACGCTATTTAAGTGTTTTTATCCAACTTTTTACATGCAATTTTCGACAAATAGTGAAGTTACATTTTATTTTATTTTTTCAAGCAACGAATCGAGTATTTGGAGTATTATTTTTATTTTAAATAGCCATTCTTCATTATTAAATGTTTAACATAACATTGAAATGCTAATTTACAAACCCGAACGCAAAAGTTTAATCGATTTCTCCCGTACCTTTCACCTTTTGAGGATTATTTTACAACATTTTCAGTTGTAAACCCTCACCATTCAGCTAAGCCTAACACAAACGTAAGGTTAATTTGCACCTCAAAAGATCCGGAGCATGTTTTACTACGAAATTAAAATGCTAAAGGTCCGATCACTAAATAAGGTTTTTTTGAAGTAGTCCAAACAGATACATTATTACTAGCGGTCGCCCGATTTCATTCGCGTGAATCCTTTAAAAATTAAATTTGAAAAAGTAACAGAAACTCCTAAGGATAATTTCAAGTTTCTGAGACTTCATACAAATTTTGGACCCCCCAGTTGGGACTCTTAGGGGTCGAATTTCTTAAAATCCTTTCTTAGTGCACACCTACGTAGTAACAGTAACCTCTGTACAAAACTTCAAGTCTCTAGTAGTTTTGGCTGTGCGTTGGTTTTAAGATTTCCGTCTACTCTTTTATATAGATAGTGTTGTCTTTAGGAGTGTTTTATCATGTCTCTATGAAGATAAATATTCAATACAAAATTTTTACTTGTTATATATGTGCTGCACTATGCGTGAATATATTTTTTTAAATAACGTTATAAACTCGTAGACATGACATTTATTTTAAATTTATCTTTTCTATAAACCTGTGAGTCTCGGTACATAAATTTTACAACCGCAAAGGGTTTATTCTGCAATTTTATCGCCGTTCCCTTTATACTATGGACAATGTCAAAGGAAATTTCCACAAAGTATATTTATAAAGCATATTTTCCTGTCAATATATTTTAATATGATGTTAACAGGTTCAATAGCTTTTGTGTTATTGTTTTGTGTCTCAATAAATAAATACTTTAACCTTTTTTGTTTTTTCTACCTGTGCATATATATTTTTTATATAATATAAATTCAAGCGGCAAACACATTTGCAATCGCAGATGCGTTGCCTACCCTTAATCTCCTGAGAAGAAGACGCACAGAAAGAGGATAATGTCTCTTCCTATGCGTCCCTTTCCCTCGTCAAGTCCAATGTTGGTGATTTAAAAAACAATTAAGACAAAAACAGTTGTCTTACTGGCGCAATCAAAGATGCTTAATGGTTGCTTAACAGTCCCTTAGTTTCATACTAAATTCACATCTACTTTAGTGATTATTAAAGGTCACTAAGTATAGCATTAATGTTTAAATTCTCCTGTCGTTTCTACGAATAAATAATTCTGCCTTTGAAAGTTACTTTTAAAATGTCTTTCGATATTAAAAAGCATTTAATATTCAAAATGAATTTTAAAGTTTCTTTCATAGTTTTTAAGTCCTTTTAAATAGTACATTTAATGCCAAGTTACTTTTAAACCAGTATTCTAAGATTATGTTGTTTGAGCTTCTTAACTCTATAACCACAATTTGAAGGAAGCCGTCAGATTATACTAAAATATTGTTTTTGTCAATATAAACATTATAGTCGAAAGTTATTCAACTTGACTACAGTTATAACTTAGCTTTTAAGTAACGTATAATCTCATTTAGATCCTGTTTGTTGCGAACACAATAGGTAAAGAAACAAATAGGTCTGAGGGGCTACGCGAAGTACATTCGCTATTAAGCGATTCTATAGCGAATCTCAAAAATGTATGAAACAGACAATGACATTCGATAAGTCATGTGCTTCTCATAAAATATTGAACGTCATTATCAGTTCCATACATTTGAGTCCATTAGCGATCGCCAATCGAAAAGTATTTGGGTAGCTTCCCTGATTCGGCTTACATCAGAGCTTTGATTTTATCTTCTATTGTGAGATTCATTGTAGGTATTCGTTTATTATGATTAGTTTTCTTACAAGAGAAGTGTAATTAATTATAGTAGAGTTGTTCTTCTTTCTTTCTGTGTAGATTTTGTCTTAGAGAAAATAAATCAAATGTCCTCCCTTGGCAGTATATTAAAACATAAAAACGATAAAAATTCTAATCCTCATTTTAACCAATGTCTGGTGACTTATATCATGTATTGTAAACGAAATGTTTATCCGTTATTCTTATAAAATAAATGATCACTGCAGTATAAAACAAAGTCGCTTTCTCTGTCCCTATATCCTTATGTATGCCTAAATAATTAAAACTACACAACGGATTTTGATGCAGTTTTTTTTATAGATAGAGTGATTAAAGTGGAACGTTTATAAGTATATCTAGCGACCCGGCCCAGCTTCTCAGTGGTGCAAATATTATTAGTATGGCTGTTATATGCAATGTTCATAGTTTTTCTGCAGTGTATCAGTTTTGCATCGTGCGAAGCCGGGTCGGGTCGCTAGAACAATTATATTATTCGAAGATAAATGTGATGCAACGTTTGCAACCGTTTACAATACATTAATTCATTCAATTAGTAGAACTAGGTTACAAATACATAAAATGGAAATTGTTTGTTTATTTAAAAAGAGCCCATAAAACAGCGGTGAAAACTATCAATTACATTGTTGCGTCCAATTTGTTACGTCATTATAAAAAAGTCCGCCTGTAGCTTCGCGTGTACGACGTTTTAAAAATTAAAACAGTTTATAATTAATCTATCGATTTTATAATTTCCACGCTTTAAACTCACACTTGTTAATTACTAGCTGTTGTGCGTGGTTTCGTCGGCGTGTAATTAAATAATATAACCTATGTTATTTGGGAATTATGTAGCTTTATAATGGTGAAAGAATTTTTGAAATCGGCCCAATAGTTCTTGAGTTATTTCAAAACATATAAAAATACAAAAAAAAACAAAAATACAAAGTTTCTCTCTTTATTATATTAGTTATTAGTATAGATATAGATTATTTAGGCAAATCTACACTAAGGTGTTCCCTAAGTGAACACTAAACTATAAGACTAGAATTAGCTACCCCTTTCGTATGCAATTTTTCAGATGACTGCAAAGGGAACTAGCAGAAAACCAGCGCAGGGGCGGTTTACGGCGTCCATGCTGTGCTGGCTCCTATTGTCACACTTTTTTTTACCATATTCTACCATTATAAAGAGGAAAACTATGTACTTTTTTTGTATTGAAATAACTTCAGAATTCCTGGGCTGATTTCAATAATCCTTTCACCATTAGAAAGCTACATTATCCCCGAGTAACATAGGCTTTATTTTTTAATTCCACGGGGACGGAGTCGTTAACAAGAGCTAGTTATTATATAAATCCGTACTATGCAACAATTTGTGCGGTAATAAATTTATTTTCTTTCTTACTTTCTACTAAGTTTAAATAATGACTTTCGTTATTCCACGCATGCTTTTGTTTTACCAGACATGTGTTTCCTTTATTTCGATGTATTCAGACCGATCCGATTACTAAGGTTTTAAATATTTATGGATAGTGGTGGTTAATATTAGGTGACCCGGTTTCAACTTTACCCCGTGTCTTATAATTTTTTTTTTGTTTTTCACCTATATTAGCTGTTAACTCCGATAGCTTCAGTATGATAATAATGAAGACAAGAGACAAGACAATAAAATGATATAAAAAAATGTTTTGTTTAAATGTAACCTTTTTGCACCTTTTAAAACTTCGTCACTGCATCTTCACGTGAGAGAGAATAGAAAGGAAGGAAGAAACGAGTAAGGGGAAACGCAGCACGCGTTCCGAAATAAGTTGGTGGATTAGTGATGTGCACAATGGCGGCGATAGATCACTAGAATTTGACTAGTGATGTTACAAGAATTACATTAACAATGACATATGTAAATTTAAAAGTAAAAAAAGACGTGCTGCATCAAATATTAGCATCGGTTATTGATGTCTCATGTCCTTTATATGGACAAGTGTAACTATATTGTGAAACTAGCTGTTGTCCGCGACTTCGTCCGCGTGGAATTAAAAAATATAGCCTGTATTACTCGGGGATTTTGTAGCTTTCTAATGGTGAAAGAATTTTTGAAATCGGGCCAGTTGTTTTTGAGTTATTTTGATACATACAAAAATACAAAGTTTCTCTCTTTATAATAGTAGTATAGATCGATTAAAAAAATAATGTGACCTGTCAAAACGCACACATGCAAAGGTTGAATCGATAACTATTTAGGTCATCGGCGTGATTCCTTTGATCTTTGCGAAAATTCTGTACATATGCACTTTAGGTTAAGAACACTTGGCTATAAGCGGACAAAGATTTTGTGATAAAATATAATTTTATAATGTTGGTATTTTATTAGGTCGTGTTTAGAATAAGAATTAATTTAAAAAAATAACAAGAGCGATTGACTATATCCAGCTATATAATCATGTAATGAAACACTTTAATAGGGGAATCTTTTTACGATTTAACGTATAAAAAAACCTTTAATATTATAAGCCGGGTACGTTTTTTGACTGTACGTACACACCTCAATTTGACCTGCATAGTCAAACTGTTCAGTTCTCAGTTTTGTTTACACACGTCACTTTTAACTGCACAGTCGAACTGTGCCATTAAAACAGTAACAAGGTGACCAAAGCATTTGACACCAAGACACGTAAACAAAGTCGTGATATTTTACTAACATCTGACTGGAATTATCACGATGCTTTCTTGTTTTCGCCATATAAAGTTAAATTATATATTTGTTCAAAGAAATTAGACTTTACTTCGAATAACTCATAAACTACTGAATAGTTTTTCATTTTGAAATGAATGAATGAATGAAATAGGACCAAATGACACACTTTACCTTTCGAATGAAAAAATAATTATAGAAATCGGACAACCAGGAGCCGAGATATAAGCGAACAAAAAAAAACAAACGAATTGAGAACCTCCACCTTTTTGGAAGTCGATAAAAATAAAGTATATTAATATGATTTGTCGATGAAAAAAATACATTTGAAGTGAAATTAAATTAACTATTTCATAAAAAGCTGAAAAGAAGTAAATGTAAAGACATGAAAAATTCAAAAGCCTGTAATCAAGTGGCCTTGTGAAGTTACACACATTATTACACGCATTGACCTATACTACGAATAAAAGCCGCCATACACGGAAGCGAGCGGCTACCGAATACTTCAAGCGGTTAGTGTAGGGAATTTGGAAGTACGACTGCAAACAGCGGTCCGTTTATTGCCTTAGAATTAGTTAATTCACGCACGCACGTCCATACAAGTATATTTACAATTCCGTATAAAAGATATTCCATTCTCAATTATTTATGGAATCGATACTAGTAATTGGGGTTCCTTTCACAAATAATTTATACGTAGCAAATTGACTTTCGAATTGTTTGAATAAAGTCGATTTTACTTTTATATTCCTAACCTATATGTTCAACAATTACGCCGAAAACTTCAGATATTGATTTAACTTCAGCGTTTTAGTAATTTAAATTTACTTAAGCTAACAAATTGTTAGTTCAAACCGCTGTGTAAGTTAAAATCGAGTCAAATTATCACTTTGGAACTTTATTATTAGCATAAAATTAAAAGTTGCTAAATGTTTACATGAAAAAGTCCTTATTAATCCAAATAACGTTTGAATTACGAAACGATGCTTTGTTATTTTAGTTAATACTTCATATAGACTGAATTGTTAAGAGGGAGATTTTCCTTTAGCGTTAGTCCGTTTTTATCACGATCTCGCTCTAATACAGCAGTAGGGTTAGAATAGAGTGAGATAGCGGGTGTTAGTCTTAGTTAAATGACTTCTCGCTCCATATAGCGGTTAACATAAATCCTTAATCGTACTCTGCGAGTCTCGCCAAATCATCTGATGCCATAAAGTTTCATATTTAATATGAAATTATACTGTGATGACTTCACGGAATACTGTACAAAGATATCTCTATTGTGTTTTAATATGAGTGAGATTAGTAAAGGATGATATGGATTCTAACAGTGGTAGAGCCCGCTTTAACATCATCGAACGAATGTCTGGCTCGCCTCGTAAAATACCACGACAGAAAACAGGCGTCAAATGGAAGCTATTCCGTGTTTCGTTAGCCGAGTGTGGTGCCGGAGGCTTAATTTTAGTCCACTATCTCTTCCTATCATCTCCTTATAAGGAAATTACGGGAAGGGAAAGTGGATTGGCGGGGGAGGGGACGCATTGGAAGAGGTATTATCCTCCTGCTGTGCTACTCCTCATCCGTAGACTAAGGGTAGGGAACGCATCTGCAATTACAGATGTCTATGGGCAGGGGTCGTTTCGGATTTTTCAGCGAATCCTGGTGGCCCCTTGCTCGTTTGCCAATTTGTATTATAAAAAAAAGTGGGACAGTGAATTAAATTCTATAACTACATATGAAATGAAAAAGTTAATTTTAGCTGTTTTTTCCAGCTTACGTTGTCTTATCGTAGTAAACAGACGCTTTATGTTACTAAGCTTTTAGGCTAGTAATTTTTTTCGACGTGATGTCACCGACTGGATTTCAGCCAACGCATTAGTAGTACAAGAATAACTCTAGTAATCTAACATGTGTACAACTCCTTTCTAAATTAGTCTTTTGTAATATTTTAACCGAATTTTAAAAGAAGGAGGTTACCCAAAGTATCTTTCGATTGGCGATATCTTAGATGGACAAAAATGTATGAAATTGGCAATGACATTCTATAAGTCGTGGGCTTGTCACGTGTGAGATATCGAACGTCATTGTCGGTTCCATATATTTTTGATGTTCGCTATCGTATCGCTTTGTAGCGAATGTACTTTGGGTAGCCCCCAGTTTTCGTGATTCTTTAGTTGATACGGAATATTGCCATTTGGTCCCATTTTTTCTAGAATTAAGTACAAAGTATCCAATAAAGTTTTTACCTTATTATTACAGTTTTCAATATAAAAATTGCGACAACAAAGCAAATACAACCTTGTTAAAAGGGATATTTTAATTTTAAAATATTTTCAAGACTTCATCGTAATTTCATTTTTCTAGACAATTTACGTCAGCTTTGCTACTGAATGTATTGTAAGTGAGATTGCACACTATACCGAACGACGGACATTGCTGTCAGAATTTTAATAGAATATCGAAAAAACTCGCACACGAAACAACTACAGTCTAAAAATACAAATAAAATTCAAATACGAATTTTCGTAATTAAGTTATAGGTGCCATGTTCAAAAAAAATACAGCTAATTCTTACCAACATTTCTTTGAATTTGCATATTTGTGTTTCGTTGTACGAAATTACCTCGACATTTGAATAAATATTTGAAACCCCATAGCTTGATTAGACCGAATTCGCTGTAAAAACGGAGATTTTGCTACGGCGTAAGATTTTTGCGTGTTATCGGTCTAATGAGGCCGTAGTAATATAAGAACTCATCTTCTTGGAATTTATAGCTGTTGGTTCTCTTACAATTAAATAAATAAATAAATTACTTTATTTATATTTATGAACTATTCTTCCCTTACACCTTTTCAATCTTCACACGTGTAGAACAGATAATCACTAAAAGTATTCTAACTTTCGTGGAGCCTTCATTTAGAATTAAAACTACAGAAAAGCCCTCGAGGGCTTATCTCCCCAGTAATCACTCTATACTAAGATAATAAATTTTACTTAAAGAATGCCTTGTTAAATTGAACGCATTAATTTTGTTTAATAATAAATTTCAACATTGTTTAGGCAATTTATTATTCTTACGGCACTCGCGGTTAGTTAAGCCTAACACTGAAACATTTCAAGATAATCGAATGAACATTGTTTATAAAGAATGAGATAGCTTCTTTAGGAGAATGGATGCTAGAATTTATTTATCGTTAAGTAAAATACAAAAAGATGGTCAAGTTTTAACCGACTTCCAACAGAAGGAGGTTTTCAAGTCAATGAGTTTTTGTGAGTTTGTGAGAAGTCGGAGCCAAGCCCTGAACAAAATAAAACTTAATATTATAAACAGCTTACTTACTGTAATACAATTTGTATCCTAGAGTCCTAACCAACGTAAATAAACCGAGCGTGTAGGTGTCATGTATCCCTGTTATATTTTGCTTGGCTCCGACCTCAAACCTATCAATAAATAGATATAGCTCACAAATAATAGTATTTTATTAATATTAAAGGAATGAATGGTTTGCATAAGAGGTGTATAAAATTAATTCTATACCGTGTTATTTTATACTTTTTATTTTTTGTTAGGCTTTGTATTTAAATATTTTTTTTTCGTTTTTATAAAATGTTCTCATTTTAAAACCGACCTTACTTAATAATTTTTATTTAACGCAGATTTAATTTCACGTAAGTATATTATTATTTACATTTTTTAAATGAAGTTTTTTGTAGGTTTTTTCTATTGCTAAAACGTTGAAGTTTTACCACGGGCACACCGAACATAAATAAGAAATCTTTTGAAAGGAAAAGCTTTTAGCGGAACTTTCTAATTACCAAAGTATTAGAAATTAGGCTTTGATTCCAAAGAGACGCTTTGTAAGTTCTAACCGAAAGGTGAAAACGAAAAAAGCTTTTTTTATACCTTTTACGAGTTTTAACGTGATTAATAGTTAATGCACACTCTTTTTTATATAATATATATTATGTTAAGGTTCTGAAAAAAACATATGTAATTAATACACATAGAAATATATACATTAAAATATAGAAAATTAATTTTAAAATCTAATAATTAAATTCAAGTGAAAAATTAATCCAATCTACTGAATTACATAATATGAGAAACATTTTACGATGCTTATGCAAAAAAAAAGGTTTGTAATAGATTGTTTTATTAAACTGTGAAAGATTTTTTTTTCCAAATTCCATTCTAAAATGTTTAATTTTTGTCAAAACTAATCTTGACTACGTAACATTTTCTGTGTAAAACGTTTCATGCGTGTCGTTAATTTGATGGCACACCTTTTCTAATATTCGAGCATTTACAAAATTGCCTTCAGAAAACGAGTTGCCCTAAAATTGGTATTGAACGTTTTACCCAAGTAAATTGAATACCTTTTTTTTCTTCCTTAAAATTGCTGTTATTTGATTAATCCATATAGCCAGCTTAAATTACTTTGACAGCTTTTTAGTCTAAAATATACATATGGATCTAACAAATATCTAAAAAATAACTCTCAAGTATTTCTTAATTATTCCTACTCATTAATATTATTGAGCCCATCATGGGTCGAACCTTAATATACCTTACTTTACCTTACATTAAATACAATACGAGTATATACCTACTTTTTTAATTAGTTAAACAATCACAATTTCCGTATAGAAAATATAAATTGATCAATAAATCACACTGAATCATAGTTTTAAATCAAAACGATGAATTTCAAATATCGGAACAACGTACACTATCATCGTATCTCGCAATACGCACAAAAACTATAAATCTTAAATAAAAATCACTTTCAATTAAACGCTCAGTGAGTTGTAACGTAAATTATTAAAAGCCGGAGCTACATTTTGACAGGAGCCTAACGAATGGCGCCACAAAGGGGTAATGTTAATTTATTTAATAACAACTATGAAACTGTTTAATATTACGATCAGATAACATATTATGTTGGTTAAATCTGGATTAATAAAAGCGTTATTTCAGTGTTAAAATTGTCTAGTCACGAGTTTCCACTTACAAAACATATGTGAAAACATGTTTTCATTCTATCATTATCTTGTTGTTGTGGAAACACACGTCATAGTAACAATTAAGGGGGCTTACTCAAAGTATCTTTCGATTGCCGATATCGCTGATGGAATCGACAAAAATGTATGAAACTAACAATGACATGTAAGTCATGTGCTTGTCACGTGTGATATATCGAACGTTATTGTCAGTTCCATACATTATTGATGTTCGCTATCGAATCGTTTTGTAGCGAATGTACTTTGGGCAAACCCCCTCACGGAAAAGAAGTTGAAAATTTAAAAAAAAAGTTTTTGCAAATTTATATAAATTGGTAAACAATCCAGACTTTCCAACATTTTGGGATATTCTTTTGGCTGATTTTCGAGAACTATGTAAAACGTTTAAAATAGGTTTCTATTTAGTAACTCAAATAAGCCTAACCTGACCAACGTGAGTAGAACTTTACAGTGGAATATTACATGAAAGCCTGTTTAACTTGGCCCGTTTCAGTTCGCTTTCCCTTGGCGCAATTCCTTATTCTGTACATATTTGTGCAACCATTATATGAATAAAACATTTATATCTGTAATTTTTTATGTATTTTGACATCGTTATATTTTAGTTAGTAATTAATTTAACTTTAATGAACAAAGGTAAAACTTACATTACTGCAAATAATATTCTGAACTCAACATGGCAGCTTAAACTTTTGTCATATTAAAACCTTTTCTATACATACAAATATCAGTAAACCATTTTACTTGTAAGACCAAAGCTAGCGTCGGTGGCTCAGAGGTTTAGCTCTTGACTTTACTGCAGGTCCCCAGTGCAAATCCCGCCATGTATCAGTGTATTTTTCAATTTTTATATGTACATATCTACCCGACGCTCTTATGGTGAAGAAAACATAGTGATGTCTACACATATCGAGGAAGAAATTCAAAGATATGTGTGAAGTCGCGGAGTGCGGAAAATGGAGCCCATCATGAGTCGAACTGCAGTCAAGACCAAAGCTAAAATGTTTTTATCAAAGCCAATGTTTTAGACGGAGTCTAAGTTAGAAAATAGATGAAAAGATTTCATACAATCAAATACATACAGATTTCACAATCCAGACAAGGCCAAACGTTTAGCTCGAAATCACAATATAATATGCGTACGTGCCGCAATATTATACTAGAAACACAATATGTCTGGACCGTTTCGGAGCGAGATTTTGTATAATATAGAAATTATATGTGAAAACTAAGGCACGCCAACCAATTTTGTTGGTAAATTACAATGATCTTTTGTCCTACAAATTGTTCTACATTTTCTAAATATTGTTTGGTTATGTAACTCAAATTACACTATCTTACGTCTCCCTTATATGAAAAATATATGCAAAAGTTTAGATGGAAGGATGTTTATCAAGAGATATATCCAAAACGCCTCAACAGATATCAATAAAAGACATAGATATAGATTAAAATCTGGAAGAATATATAGGCTACTAACTACTTTTTTGTAATATCGCGCGGACGGTCTCGCAGGCGTCACCTTGTATATTACAAACTTAACTGAGCCATAAATAACTTATAACAAATAAAAACTAAAGCGAGATAGCTGTCCTAAAATAAAACTAATAAAGCAAATGGCGCAATAGTGGTTATTTAATATTTCCTAACCACCCTTATGTGACGTCATAATTTTTAAGGTGGAACAGAAGGTCATGACCCGGTTATATTTACTCATTCGTGTTGATGTAACGGATACGGTCGTGTGTAGTACAAATGAATTAGTCATTTCAAAAAGCACATGCAGCTTTCGAACCGGTCTGATTATTTATGCATGCAGGCGAACGACTAGCGGAAATTGATTTTCATTATTTGATTAGTTATGAAAACATATTGTTATAGTTCGTCAAGCTTAGCTCGGAGGTTGCAGTCGCTACGAAGCGAATCTATACCGAACGACAAAAATGTATGAATCTAAAGTTCGATATCTCTCACGTGACAAGCACATGCCTTATCGAATGTCATGTCAATTTCATTTTTGTCGATTCCATCAGTGATATCGCCGATCGCAAAGTACTTTGGGTAGCCCCGCTGAACTGGTATGAGAGGTGTGTTTAATATTGACAGAAAATAATGTAAAACCTACGTGACATAAAAAATACTCAATGGACAAAACAACTACAGTAGGTTGAAGGTCTTAAAACAATATTAAATAAATAATTTATAACAGTACAATTTCTGCCATTGCCACTTGAAAATGTTTATAGATAAAATTGTAAGAGACAGTTTTATTATTAAAAGTAGGTTTTATAAAATGTTTTGTGTTACAAATCGAGTGACACAAATCAGACAAGTGATAGACGCGTCAGCGATTGACATAGCCGATATTCCAGTTTTAAAAGCTTTATTCTTGTCTCTTTTGTTTATTTTTTAGTATTTTCTACTCTTATTATTTGGAGGAAGGTTTCTATCCTGTCAGAACTGACAACAGACCTACAAGGAGAACTGGGGGCCACCCAAAGTACTTTTCGATTACCGATATCGCTGATGGAATCGACAAAAATGTATGAAACTGACATTGACATTCGATAAGTTATGTGCTTGTCACGTGCGAGATATCGAATATCTTTTGTAGTTCCATACATTTTTGACGTTCGCTATCGAATCGCTTCCTAGCGAATGTACTTAATCCGATATAAGTCAAACTTAATAATGACAGCTCATTAGCGCCCCCCCTCTTCAATGTCATAAGTGTCATAAGATCCTTTTTATTATGTAGCTATCATATATTTATTAATTTATTCATTTTACATGTCTAAGTAGGATTTACATTTTTTTCTGACAGAGCTCGCCACCGGGCCAGAGAATCTTGTTTGCCTATACTAAGTCAATTCTGATCAGATTTTTCATACGTAGATAAAATAAATGTTACTTACAATAAATTAGATATGTATCCACTGACCAAAATGAATATTTCCCAGTAAAAGTAAGTCAAAAAGCAATATGCTAAACGTCTTGAAAGTAACATATCACTTAAGAAAAATCTAAGGGTCGTATTTGATAGACAGCTCGCTCGTTGCTTTTAGAAAAATTGGATACCATTCGACCCTTCACGTGAATCAATAGCACTTTTAGACCATGCATATCATTATTCAATATGTTGGAAACAGTGATAAAATATCTGTTTTTCGACCTTTGTAGGATTTATCTGGATGTTTAATATAACATTTTGACAATAAAAGCATTGCTACGTTTTATAATCTGTATTATTTACTCTTAATATAACTAGCTGTTGCTCTCGACTTCGTTCGCGTGCAATTAAAAGATTTAGCTTTTTTTTAATATGAGAGGGGGCAAACGAGCGGTTGAACCACCGAGGTAATCTTCAACACCCATGGACTATTGCAGCATTCGAGGTACCACAAATGCGTTGCTGGCCTTTAAGGAATAGATAGGCCCTAAGTCGTAACGGTTAGGAAATACCGCCGAGGACAGACCATTCCACAACGCGGCTGTGCGGGGCAGAAAGTTCCGCGAAAACCGCACGGTTATGGATTGCCAGCCATCCAAGTGGTGTGGATGGAAGCTGGTGGTCTGTCGTGTCGTTCGATGACGAAACTCGGCGGCAGGAATCGTTCCAAACAAAACAAGCTAATGTCCATCGGAGATATAAAGCTTTCTAACGGTAAAGAATTTTTTGGGGTCAGTCCAATAGTTATTGTATTATTTCAATATATACAAACCTTTCCTCTTTTTGATATTAGATATATATAGACTACAATAAATATTAAGTTAAAATGTTAGCCTTGTCTTAAAAAACTGCTTGCTCATAAAATGCATATTTTTTAAGTTGTAAAACACCGCAAAAGCTATTATAAAACGTGTAAAGGTCGTTAATTTGTGTTATTTTTCAACACGCGCGTTACAATGACAAAGTTTTGTGCGCTCTTTATTTGCATGAAACAACGAAAACTGTTATTTACCGCAACAACGACAATTACACGAATGAATAATTAAATAAACTTTTATATCTGCATTAATGTTTTAATAATTTAACAATGGTTTTTACAACATTGCACCGCTAAAAAGAAATAATCGTTTTTACTATACTAGATGTCTGGAAAAAGACTTTTTTTATATTATAAAGTGGCAAACGAGCAAGCGGCCACCTGGATTCGCTGAAACAGCGAAGCGACCGCTGCCCACAGACATCTGCAATTACAGATGCGTTGCCTACTTTTAATCTACGTTCTAATACAGATTCCTTGGTAGAAAATCTTAATAATCTTCTTACTTATATCATAAATGGTTCTTAGTAATATCTAAATGACAATGACGTTCGATATCTCACACGTGACAATCACATGAATTATCGAATTCCATTGATAGTTTTATAATTTTTTGTCGATTCTGTCGGCGATATCGCCAATCGACAGATACTTTTTGTAGCCTCCTGTCGGCGTATAACTAAGACGGCTCCTTCCTATGTGAAGCCGGGACAGGTAACTAGTATATATATCTCGTACTTAATGCAATAATACTTTAGTAAAAGCTTAAACCGAATTCTGAGTTGTATTTATAATAAAATACACTAACAAAAGCCAATATTTTCATAACTCATTGTTCTCTTGCTTCATACATTCCATTACTGTATGAAATAAATCTTTTAAATTTTACATTGCGAGCTTCGGTAAATTTACTTTCTGAATACACCTGAATTTACTGGACTACCTACTTTATGATGGTCAATTAATAATTTAAAACGTGTTTAATGTTACTTTATAGTAATGTTTTTTTTTTAAACAATAGGAATAGTTTTGGATACAAAAATTAGCAAAGGGTTTCAATATTGTCAATTTTAATAGTGATCTTTGTCAACATGTATTACAAAGCTTTTAAACAACTCGCTAATGACGTAGAGTTAAAGGGACTAACATTTATATTAGATTACTAACTGTTGCCCGCGACTTTGTCCGCGCGGAATTAAAAAATAACCTATGTTACTCGGGGATAGCTTTCTAACGGTGTAAGAATTTTTGAAATCGGTCCAGTAGTTTTTGAGTTATTTTAATACACACAACTATACCAAGTCTCTCTTTATAATATTAGTATAAATTTAAAAACTTCTGTACTGTAAAAACTTTATTCGAATGGAACAAATTGGTCGACATGTTTTCAATTTCGATGCCAAATTGAATTTACTAACTTTTGATGCAACCGCTTCGGTCTTAATCAACTTACTTCTAACGGTGGAACGTTAGCTCTCTAATGAAGTTGCATGTCAGTTCACTACATTTATACAGTACGGTATTTTATATATGTACTTAATTAAATCATCCTATAAGTTCACGCTTTATCTTAAAGGACCTTATAAGACCTAATCGGTGAAGAATTAATAAGTGTTAACTACTGCCATCTAACGTCTTTTATTGTACACTGAAACTCCTGTGATACCGGGATCTCCAAAAAACACAGGATAATACATGCAGGCTTGGTACATTCCGTGGAAATAATTATTGTATAATTATAATCATTATTAATCTATACTAATATAAAAGAGAAACTATGTATTTTTGTATTTTGTATGTATTGAAATAACTCAAGGACTACTGGGCTGATTTCAAAAATTCTAACACCATTAGAAAGCTACATTATCCCCGAGTAGCCTAGATATTATTTAATTCCACGCGGACGAAGTCGCACACAACAGCTAGTATAACATAACTATGAAAGTAATAATTGATCAGGTAAATTTCATTTGAGTTTTTAAAAGTAAAAACATTCGAATATTTTCAGAATAAGTAATGAACAGAGACTGTGACTGAGATTTGTTAATAAAAGGGGTATAAAATTGAGTATCGCTGTTGATACAAGGGCTTTTATGTTTCATTGCGGCTCTAGCAATTACGGGAATAGTCTGTGTTTGGAAGAGTTGCGTCAGATCACGTAGACAAAGAATTACGATAGTATTTACGAAATAATGTATTTTAGAATACAATATAGTACTGGGCGGTTACCCAAAGCATCTTTCGATTGGCGATATCGCTGATGAAATAGACAAAAATGTATGAAACTGACATTGAGATTCGATTAGTCATGTGCTTGTCACGTGTGAGATATCGAACGTCATAATCCGTATATTCTTGATGTTCACTATCGAATCGTATTGTAGGGCATGTACTTTGGATAACCCCCATGAACTAGATTATTTTATTTATTTAAATAACTAAAAAGTGAGCAAAAGTCCAAGCTATATCTTTATTAATAAAAAAAAAACTAACTAACTAGGGTGACACGATGACCCGAAGTGGGCCTTGGCCTCCGACAAGAAATCTCTCCAAACTTGGCGATCTTGCGCCATCCCAACTCAATCGCGGTCGTGGAGCTCCCTTATGTCTTTTTCAACCTCATCGATCCAGGGATACCTTTATTAATAGTATTTTTTATTAAAATGTAGATCAATATAATTTAACAGTGGTAGAGCCCGCTTTAAGATCTTCGCACGAATTGTCCGGCTCGCCCGGTGAAATACCACATCCACACAGAAGACAGGCGTGAAATGGAAGCTATTCCGTGTTTCGTCTGAAGAGTGTGGTGCCGGAGGACTAATTTTTAATCCGCTTTCCCTTCCTATCCTTTTTCTATAAGGAAATGATGGGAAGAGGAAGTGGATTTTCCGGGGGAGAGGACGCTTAGGGAGAGGAATTATCCCCTTGCTGTGCGTCTCCTCCTCCGAAGATTATGGGTAGGCAACGCATCTGCAAATGTAGATGTCTATGGGCAGCGGTCGCTTCGCTATTTCAGCGAATTAAGGTGGCCGCTTGCTCGTTTGCCACTTATTAATATAAAAAAAAAAAAAACAGTACTTAGTTTATCTCTAGCTTTGTAGTTGATAATACTAATTTCAGATTCCCATTTCATATCTATACTATAATTTTATAAAGAGGATTTTTTGGTATGTATTGAAATAACGCAAGAACTGCTAGGCCGATTTCAAAGAATCTTTCACTATTAGAAAGCTACATTACCCCGAGTAACATATGCTATATATTTTAATTCCGCCCGTACTAAGTAGCCAGCCACAGCTAATTTATTTTATAATTTTGTTTCAATCGTATTTGATACTAAATAAATTATTAAGTTGATAACTTCATTACTTTATAATGGCTTGTAATTAAACGATAACCAAAAATAATAAATTTGATCTCCAAAATAAATATTTATTATCAGCAAAAAAAAGTAAATCATCACCTAAATTCGATCCACAATTTATATAAAAACTACCACCAAAATATTTGTAGTCTTTCAATCAAAATAGAAAAATTATCACCAAAAAAATCATTTTGCCATCAAAAATAATAAAGTTGCACCTAATTTATAACCTCAATTTAATGCAAAATTTCACTCAAATATGTTACATATTTTTGTGCTAAAATAGTAAAATATAACCAATTTAAATTATTGTTCACCTATTTTATTTCTTTAGTATCTATTTTAGCTGACGTATGTGGGAGTGACATAAGGGGCGTTTCACGCATAACCTAGACTTTTATTTAATTTTAAATATCCTAAACTTAACCCAACCCATACAGTTTGGTTTTGACGTGATAACGTCTTATAAATTGGTTTGCCGGGTGACACTTCAAGAAACTGCGTTACGCTCGCCGGGTGACACTTCAAGAAACTGCGTTACGCTCCGCTCGCGTTATGCGCTCACAATGAGAGCGAGTGAGAGGCACGCGTCCCTTCCACTCGGGCATGGTTAGCCCGCCTAAGAGCGAGAGAGACAGACATAAAAAGTGAAAGGCACGCGTCCCTTCCACTCGAGCACAGTTAGCCCGCCTAAGAGCGAGAGAGACAGAGCGAGAGAAAGAGAGTGAGAGAGATAGGCATAGGACCTATACTGTGGCAAAGCATCGTCAGCATATAAATACGTATGTATGTGTAAAGGTAAAAATGAAATTTTGTTAATAAGAAATTCAGTGCGAGATTCTTTGTATAAATTAATGTTTTAAATTGTTACTATTATTTCATCCTTCTTCCAGTAGGAAGAATATTCATTCGTATAGTAATACGAATGAATATTCATTCGTATAGTAATACGAATGAATATTCACATTAAAATTATTTTACCACTCAAAGTCGTTGTCACGTAAAACTTTCGCCCGTATACCGACTTTACAGGCAACCAATTTTTTTTTGTTGCAGTTTATTACTTTTATCGGTAACAAGGTTGCAGTATTAATACTTAATCACCGTTAAATGTGACCAATTGATTACTTTTAGCTCTCATTTTGCTGATTATTTATTTATTTAAATTTTATTTGATCTGCAATGAAAGTTACTAAACAACAATGATTTCATATGTCAATAATGGTTAAAAATTATGAATAACATTCAATTAATTACCATTAGCGTAACACATATTTGGATTAAGCGTATACGAATATAGGACCTGAAAAGACCTATATCATTATTTTTTATGAAGGTACTAACTTACCTGTTTGTTTTTTATTTTATTCTTAATTTAATTTAAATTAAACGATGTAAAACAATCTTCATAATTAGTAAAGTAAATAGAAAAATTTGTATATTAGTGAGATCTGCATATTTTTTACTTTAGAAGCACTTCAGTCAACCATCAAGCGCAACGTCACAGCTCGCGAATAACAAAGAGCGGCGCAGCGAGTGCGTCCGTGCCCTGCAGTAACGGACGGATAAAATATAATATAATATAATTTGGTATCAATATAGTTTATTTGGTTATATGCATACATTTTTAGGTTGACTTGCAATATATTTGGGTATAAAAACACAAAAATTAGATGTTTGAAATTAGGTGCTAATTTATTAATTTTGATGTGAAAATATTTTTTCTGAAGGAAGCGTGATTTAAATAGGTAGATGAATTTTAATTTAGAGTATCATATGTTTGGTACAGTTTTATTTTTTTTGTTCTTATTATATTTGTTTTGGGTAAATCAATTTGGTGTTACGATTATTTTTTTTGGTGGTCGTTTTATATTTTCCCCTTTATAATTGGTTTACATAATTTAGATTCCAAAATCCTTAAATCAAAAATAAAAATCTTACGATATAGGTAAATATCACAACAATTCATGACTAAAGGAAAGACGGAATTAGAAATTGCGCAATTGTATTCCCAATGTGCAATATTAGCCTGAGATAGATGTACACAGAGTAGCGGATATCCATTACCATTTGAAAACATTCGTCCGGTATTGAACGTGAACTGTATGGAATATTTTTAGGCTATGTTTGTATTTGAACATGCACTGACATAGATTTGAACAACATACTATTGACACCAGGGATTTGAGTTTCACTGTTTCCAAAGCCAACTTGTACAACATTCCTGTCTTTGTTTTAACAAAGAGAATGACAGGGACAACACTTTGTGTTGACACAATTAAGTTGAGATGTAGAATAAAATAAATAAATAGTTCATAATCTACGTAAGGGTAAGGTTCGACCCATGATGGGCTCCATTTTCCGCAACTCCACGACTAGCGCGTATATTGCGTGAATACACATATCTTTGAATTTCTTCGCCGATTATGTGCAGGTTGCATCACTATGTTTTCCTTCACCTAAGAGCGTCGGGTAAATATGTATTAGAGTGCCAGAGTGTTTGAAATAAGAGATTCCAATTATAGTAATTTATGTTTTAATTATAGGTTACAACAATCAAAAGCGTTCACATTGTCCTTAGCAAGTGACCGACGAATCCACAGAGTATCTAATCCTTATACAGAGAGAGAAACAAACCAAAGAGTATAATCATAGTTCCTATTGACAAAATTGATCATCAACAATATGTACATATGAAAATCGAAAAACACATTGGTACATGGCGGGATACGAACTCGAGACTTGCAGTTTACAAGTTAAGAGCTAAACCCCTTAGCCACCGACGCTTTATAATTCACGTAATTAACAGCACTCTTAACATTAACCCAGTGTAACAAATGATTTTAACAAAATTTGGCAAAAGTCTTATAAACATTTTAACAATTCAATCTTCGACCGAAACAAGAAACCATTTGTCACCCTCCGTGAAAATTATCACTTTGTCTACTATAATTAAAGGGAATGTTTAAATCTACTTTCCAACAAAACCAGTGTTTAAATAATGATGCTTTCAAGATACACAAGTTAATTGTTCTCGAGTCTCGAAGATAAGTGCAGAACAATGTTAACTTTAAAATATACAAAACAATAATTATTTCATTTAAAACTTAAACGATTTTAAAGTTAAAGGAATAATAAGGGATAAAAACACTCACGTCCGTTTACTGTACTGATTATTACGGGGTCCCAAAGCCCCCTCTAATTCCTCTTATAATAGTGTCTCGAAAGTTTAAACAATTGCCACTCTATTCCGAAACGAGAATCAGCGTTATTACTGTTGTACTTTCTACGTTTGGTACTGGTACATTCATAAAATTTATTCCAAACTACAGAACATGCTTGTTCCTGGTACTTCTTATGAAACACAATTTGGTCCAATGTGACCCCTGGTCTATCTTACTTAGTTCCAAGTGTCCTACAGTATCGAATAATTGACGACTTATTGGTCCTTGTTTATCGCAGTACTTTAATTTTTTTTTTCGGAATAAGGGGGTTGAAATTTAGAGAAAAATAGACTTAGTACTTACCAATGCACTCGCCAGTCTCATATACAGGGTGTCCCGTAAGTCGACGCCTAAACTGAAACAGGTGATAGAGGAAGTCCTAAGAGACACCAGAAAAATATAAAAAAAAATCTATGTCTGATAGTTTATGAACTATAGCATGTTCTAAATTTTCGAAAAAACGTACACCCTGTGTTGGTTTTTAGCCTGCAGTAGCTATAACTCTTTACTTTTTTAAATTTTTATTTTTCTTGTCTAATCTTAAATAGTTTTTGTATAACCTATTGTTTAAAATTATAAGCTAACTGCTACAGCTTAAAAGATAATGCCACTTTTATCCGAACTATAACGGAACGATTAAATATTCGCCCAACTTTAAATGACTGTCCTGAAAAAAAAATGTACCAACGCTAGTATGGCACGTCACGCGTAAAGTTGGCGCATTTAATAAGGATTCTAAAATGGTATAGCACTTGCTACATTATTTCTTACATAACAGGGAAAAAAATATTTTTCTTCAAAAATCGCAATTTTTTAAAAATCTTTTTATCTACTAAAAGTGATTTTAGTGTAACGAATGTCATTGAATGTCACTTCTAGTTTAAATGGAAGGAAGAGGCATTCCATCATGAGCGATGGAGATAGATAGTGAAGTTTTCGAGAGTTTTTTTTTTGCGATAAATTTTCCATATTTTTTAAACAATTATAATTGGGATGCTAAAAATGATAAAAAAAGCATGTTCGCTTTCCTTCAGCTCAAATACAACTAACATCTTCTCAAAAATTACCGGTTCGCATATCGTTATAACGATACAAAGTTACAAAGTACACTTTGAACATACATTAAAGCAGCTGAGTAAATCAGCAGTGTAAGATCTGCCGATCTGAATGACGGCCACGAACCGACCGACGTGAAAGACATCGCTCGACCAAGCCAACGGCTCCAGAGATAGAAAAAATCTTAAACCCAGTAATTTTTATAGCAAGAAAAAAAAACACTCGAAAGCGTCAATATCTGTCTTACTTGAACTTCATGGAATGCCTCTTCCTCCCATTTAAACTAGAAGTGGCAATACAATACAATTCGTTACTCCAAAATCACTTTTAGTAGCTAAACAGATTTTTTTAAGTTTGCGATTTTTGAAGAAAAATATTTTTTTCCCTGTTATGTAAGAAATAATGTAGCAAGTGCTATACCATTTTAGAATCCTTATTAAATGCGCCAACTTTTCGCGTGACGTTCCATACTAGCGTTGGTACATTTTTTTTTCAGGACAGTCATTTAAAGTTGGGCGAATATTTAATCGTTCCGTTATAGTTCGGATAAAAGTGGCATTATCTTCTAATCTGTAGCAGTTAGCTTATAATTTTAAACAATAGGTTATACAAACACTATTTAAGATTAGACAAGAAAAATAAAAATTTAAAAAAGTAAAGAGTTATAGCTACTGCAGGCTAAAAACCAACACAGGGTGTACTTTTTTTCGGAAATTTAGAACATGCTATAGTTCATAAACTATTAGACATAGATTTTTTTTTATATTTTTCTGGTGTCTCTTAGGACTTCCTCTATCACCTGTTTCAGTTTTGGCGTCGACTTACGGGACACCCTGTATTTGTTGAATCACTCAATATCCGATTTCTGGCAGTCAAGAACAAAAGGGTAACCTGATTGACAGAAAAGAAAAGCACCACTTTCACGCTTTGGTTGAAACAAACGGCGCAATTAAAAGACATGACTTGCGAAATACGGTTGTAAGTCAAAAGGGTAAACTTGTTCGTAGTAAGTCAACCGATAAAGTAATTTATATAACGTAATTTTAATTAATCTTGTATGATTATTATACGCAATGACGACGAAAGATTTACATCGTTATTATGTAGTCTTAAAACAAAGCTTTGGGGTAATACCCCAAAGAAATAAATACACATGATTATGAAATTATATCTAGCATAATTATAAACTTATATTACAAATGAAATAAAGGTATTTTTGTAGCAGACTAATAAGCAATCGATGACTTGGATACGTTCACTAAACTGTCACCTATTTGACAAATATCCAATAACTAGAAAAGACGCAGAATGCATCCTTTAAGTAAATTAATATCTACTGAAAACTAATACTAATGCCGCTTTATTCCGAAACGAGAATCAGCGTTAACACTGTTGTACTTTCTACGTTTGGTACTCGTACATTCATAAAATTTAGTCTAAAATACAGTACATCTTTGTTTCTGGTACTTCTTATGATACATTTTTTTGTTATATTATTAAGTGGCAAACGAACAAGCGGCCACCTGAACTCACTAAAATAGCAAAGCGACAGCTGCCCATAGACATCTACAATTGCAGATGCGTTGCCTACCCTTAATCTTCGGTGAAGATTTAGTCTAATGAGACCCCTGGTCTATCTTAATTAGTTCCGAGTGTCCTCCAGTATCATATAATCGACGACGTATTGGTCCTCGTTTATCGCAGTACTTTATACAAGGGGAATAAGGGGATAGAGTCTATTATTTTCTGAAATTAAAATGTTAACAATATAAGTTTTCAAGTACTTAAAAGCTTGACATACAAAGCGTAGGTTCATTATCATTTATAAGAGGCACGAAACCTGGTCGTGCCCGACTACCGCTAACTCTAGGTGTATTTGAATAATTTTATTCACAGCCGAGAAGGTTTTCTCGTGAAGATTTCTTCGCTGAAATTCAAATTTAACGAACAGTGTTACCTTGTTAACTCATGCAGAGGAAAAATAGAATATTTTGGATGGTTAACTGTTGTATTTCGTCGTTAATTCGACACTAAGTGACTACTTAATAACTGAGTACGATAGTAAGTAATTGATCTTCTTGTAATGCAAACGGTAGTATATAAGGCTTTACAGCCGAATTTTCAAACTTCGCTCGAATATTTAATAGCGTCTTACATGTTAAGTCCACGCTAAAACTCCAAATTCTACGGCGATCTTGCTTAATTTTGACACCACTTAGATTTTGAGCGACGTTTAAATTTGCGGCGTTTGAACATTCAACCGTTAGTTAGATACTTTAAGTGCAAAACATTATTCTTATAACTTTAGTCATATGAATTTCATATATAACAATGGTAGAAAAACTTTATTCTCTTGTGTATTTGATTTTTGTTCTAGATAATAAGCTTGAGCCCTCCGTTTCCCGAATGTCTCAGAACAAATTATTTCCTTGTACGGCTTTTTCCGAACGGAGAAAATGATAAGGGATTCACCTTTATAGCTTGTGAATTGTATTTGAAGGACAAAATAAGTAATATGGTGCTAAGCTCTGAACGCACCAGGATAGTATATAAGTCTAGTAGCAAGTAATTTAATAATTAAACATGTCCGAACATTTTAGTAGAGAAGATTAGTAAATCCTTTGTTCGGATACTTGTTACTTGCTACTCGACTAAAATACTATTCTGGTTCGAACATGATGATAATATATATACGCTAAACGCGTCCCTTAGCGACTAAGGTCTCTGAATGCGGGAATACTGCCCGTTTTCACCAACAAACCCCTAAAGTAGTTTTAGATAGGTTTTTTTTTTCTTAAGGGTCTCCCTAAATCTAACGGGTCTCTTGCGGTCTAAAGTGACACTTAACTGTTGGTAAAAACGAAAGTAATGTTAGGTGACATTTAAAATGCGTTAAGGGTTACCTACAATTTCGGGATTGTTGGTGAAAACGGCCATAAGTCAACCTATTTTTATATTGTAAAAAGAAACTGGTCTATGTCCACAAATAAACTTTAACAAACTTCAGTTTATAAAGCATGTAAAAATCGATTTTGATTAATGGAATATTCCAGAAAAATCGATGTAATGAAAGTCAAGAGCGAGTGTCCTCGGTGTGACAGACTCGCGAAGCCGTACCAATAGTAATTTTATAATCATTATTCACGAACGTATGCAAATTACAATCCACAACTCGTCACCCTGTAGATTAAAAAGAATAGATTAAGTTAAAAGTATATAAGCAATTCTTTTTGATATAATGTATTAAATAATTAAAATATATACTCAATAACGTTATAGTTAGATCCAGGTGAACATTTCCTTGTCTGCAACGTAATATTATATTTTTTTTTAATTTGATAAGCGACCAAAAGTAAAGTAGAACCCTTACTTAGATAGCAGTCTTATCTGTCACGATGACTTACTCACTTGACTTGACTTATCCAAGTTTTTTTAGTGAACAAAAAGTCTATTAAGAGACAATTGAAAGCAGTAATCCGAATATAGGCTACATTAGCAGTTACAAAGTTATTTTTAAACTCCAATACATCGGTACTGGAGTTTTAGTACACTGTTCCGAAAATATCAATGCAGTGTTGCTAGCAGTCCAAATACTAAATATTATAAAATGTTTTATATTTTTAGTAATTTCTATAATGCTGCGGGTTTTAATAAAAAAAAACTATCGGCCAATATATTTTAAGCAGTGTTCAATTATTTTTTTAAAGTTATCGAGTACCAATAATTATTAACAATTAGTAGAAATTGGTAAGTGTTGCCAGTATTACGATAGAAAAGCAAGATAAATTATTTAAAGAGGTGTTATTATCTACCAGAAGCCAAAAAAATTACATCTTTATCCCGGAAAACCGTAACGATTTTTAAATAACTTTGTTATACTTGAAATGTCAAAGCTCTTAAACATACTTCCTATTTCAAAATTACACATTCAACTATGGTACTGAATAATTTATGTTTTTACAAAAGTTAACTTTATTTTAATTAATATTGGCTTGGTTATTGCCTTCGGGTATTTTGAGGTATTATCGGTCGCATATCTATGAATACGTTAATATTTATTGTTCCATTAGCTAATTATTATTTGTATTTTTAACCCCTTTGAGTTTTGCTAATTAATTAACGAACAACATTAGTTATAACTATAAATTGTAAATAACGTGGATCATACAAGCAATTTAGTGATCTGGGGTCAATTTTCAGAATATTTTTTGTTTGTAAGTTTGAAATTATTGTCATTAGAACTTTTGAAAACGTTAAAATTTCCTTATCATCTAATATAAAACAATTATCTAAATTTAAATTAAATTAACAATTATTATACTATTCTTAGTATAAAATAAACTCACCTGACCAATTAATAAATTTCAGGACGCTCGCACGAAAATCTCTCCAAGCGTACACTTCAGAAAACTTACTTACAACACTTCTCAAAACGTTACAGTTAAGTACACAATCGTACTTTGATCATTCAATTAACCCGCCAAAATAATCACAAATCCGCAGACAGTATAAGACTGGCAAGAACATTCGAAAGAGTTTTTAAACTAAAAAGGTTTTAAGGCGCGTTCGGAATTCAAAAAACGTAGTTGTTGCGCGCTGATGTACGGCCGCTCATCGGCGTTAGCGTTGTACGACTGAGCCGGGCCGATGGGCGGTCCCGTAACATAGATTAAACCGACAGCTTTGTAACTAAAAGCGTCGCGACGACATAATTAGACATTTGTTCGCACTTATCATAAGTATATTATTCACATGAAGGACTCGAGGAATGATTAAAATTTAAGTACTTCTCGGTAACTTTGGTACAACTTTGTAACGACCTTTATAATTGAAGAATGAATTTGTATGAAGGCATTTGCATTTTAAATACTCCAAATTGCTTAACATATTAAAATGTAAATTGAAAAAGCTTCTCTTTCGGTTTATAATTTACATTTTTCTTGCGGTGTTATCACAGGTGGCGTAAGTTCCTATTATTGTTGCTGTATGTTTGAAAAACATGAAGTTTATTTTCTTTTAATTTAAAGATTAGTGTAAAGTAATGTGCATTTTGCTTTTACCATTTTTCTATTACTTGAGGTCGGCTGACATTTCTCCGCAAGGACTAATTTTATAAAATATCCTCTTTTAAAAATGATATCTACATAATGGAACATTATTACAGTGAAAGCACACCTTACCCGATCCAAAGACTCAATAATCCTTTTTGTATCCATTTTTATTCCCTTTCAATAGTGAATAGTCAGTCTCGCAGCACATTGAGGAAGAATATTATGCTATAAATAACGTCACGGTTAAGCAAATTAAAAAGAAAATTAAATTCGAATTTTAAATATTAAAAAGAAAACGTTCTTTTTTCAAAAAAGTAACGTTCTTATTTTGAATATTCGAACATTCTTATTTCAAACAAATGTCAGTTAGGAAATGCCATACATTAACATGTGTGTTGAACTGGTTGCATTCGCCGCGGGGTGAACTGCCGACTGTTACCGTTTAGTTATTTTAAGACTGCGCTCGTGAGTTATTTTCTTTCAGACTTTCCTTTTGCTCGGTAATGCGGAAATAAAGGAGCGAGTGGTTTGCGACATTACTTTGTCTTCTTTTATAAATTCTTAACAAAATTAGAGCCGTGACTTAGATTTTCTTTTTCATCAAAGTATAATTTTAAAAAGACAAAAATAAGACGAAGACATGTATAAAATAATACTAAAACTGTATAACGCGTAAATTAAGAATAGCAATTAATGAAACTAAATTTTTAGTAGAAATTTTGTTAAATAGATACAGTAACTATGAGCTATTATTTTTTTCATAATGAATAAGAGACTATTTGTCAGACTCAAGTTAATAAAGCTTATTGGAACCAAAATTGGTGACTATTAATAGAGGAAAAAACGGAGGTGTACTTACATAGGGCAATGTCCGCAAACAACGCCCTTTGACCGGTTATCGACCAACGAAAGACTCATCCATTAGTATTGAAGGGTGAGTATTAATATGAAGTATACAATGTACAATAATAAACAAAGATATATTATACTATAGATGGAACACTCTAAGCCTAAAAGTGAGGCATTTTATTTGACCTCCGGAGGTCTCACGTAGGGAGATCTCCCCTAGTGTTGACCTCTAAATTACATTTGCCGACTTAAAGTCCACCGAATGTAACCTCTTTTGTCAAATTTAATTAACCGACTTCCAACAGAAGGAGGTTATCAAGTCAATGAGTTTTTTTTTTTTTTATGTATGTTCGGAACTTGAGCAGCGAGTTCTGAACCGATTTACGTGATTCTTTTTTTGCTCGATGCAAAATAGCTGCCATTTGGTCCCATATTTACGTTTTAAAAAAACTATTTAGTAGTTTTTGAGTTATTTTTAATAAACATGAAAAAAATATGGGACTTTTTTGCTTTCTCGGCTTACGTAGCCTAAACTATAGGCCCCATGAAAATTTGGGTTTTACCAGATCGTAGCTCTTTAAATGTGCTAATTTAAAGTCCGCGATAGCATATATCTATCTTCTATGGTTTTCTCATAAAAAACATTTTTTCATAAGAAAATTTTACTCGACTTTCGACGCTATTCTTAGAATTACCTATGAATCCTTATCCAAATAAATATGTTCAACATCAAGAGAATTTAATGCAGATTATAGTTGACCTTTGAAGGTAATCTTTTTGACCAATACTTTAGAAGATATGAAGGTTTTAAACCACGCGGAACGTGAAAAATTACAAAAACGTTCCAAATTGAGCGAGACAAGTGTTTTCTTGCCATATACAGCCTAAACTATAAAACCTACATAAAAACTATAATGTGCAATCAATACATAGTGAAATTAGCTACATAATTGTTTTTGGTGGCATTTATCTATATTCTATGATTGTATCACAATAATATTTTTTTATCAAAAAAATTTCAATTAAAATGCATTTTGCAAGTTACGACGGTATTATTTCGTATTCGGTATGAATCCTTATCCAAATAAATATAATTTTGCGTTAGAGTATTAAACGTAGATTATAATTGCCCTTTACAGTATAAGATTCTGACCAATTGTTTAGAAGATATTACATAATTAAAACAAACTAAGCGCGTTCGAAAATGCAACAGAAGCGCGCGGGCGCATAGAAATACTTATATGCTCGCGGCGATGTAATATGTTTGTTGTAATAGTATTTACACGACATATATTTCTTGACTATTGTATATAATTAAATTAAGATATAATAATTGTTGTCTTGTAGGCCAATCAGATGAGGATGGCCGCAATATGGAGTACATATTAAGTATTTTGTTATAAATAACTGCGCTGACGAAGTCTCCCGCAACAACTAGTACTCGTATTAAATAGCTTTAGTTTGTTTGTTTCACATTTCGTAGTTATAATTTTTAATATAAACTATTTATTTCATATATTAAGATAATAAAACACAACGGAATGTTATAATGTATATGGTGTGATAGAAACATTCTACTGTAGTTTACAGAACAGCCTATTAAAGACACTAAAAAGCTTAAAATAAAATAAAAAAAACTGCGTTTAAAAAAACCGCCTTCCAAAACCAAAAAAACATATTTAAATAAAAAAAATAAAAAAACTAAAAAGTACAAAATAACTTAGTATAGAATAAATTAATTTTATACACCGCTTATGCAAACCATTCAGACCTTTAATATTAATAAAATACTATTATTTGTGAGCTATATCTATTTATTGATAGGTTTGAAGGCGGAGCCAAGCCTTAAACAAAATAAAACGTACTATTATATACAGCTTACTTACTGTAATACAATTTGTATACTAGAGATTAGCCAACGTAAACAAACCAACTCACAGCGCATGTAGGTGTTATGTATCCCTATTATATTTTGCTTGGCTCCGACCTCAAACCTATCAATAAATAGATATAGCTCACAAATAATAGTATTTTATTAATATTAAAGGTCTGAATGGTTTGCATAAGCGGTGTATAAAATTAATTTATTCTATACTAAGTTATTTTGTACTTTTTAGTTTTTTTATTTTTTTTATTTAAATATGTTTTTTTGGTTTTGGAAGGCGGTTTTTTTAAACGCAGTTTTTTTTATTTTATTTTTATTCCATAGTATTTACTAAAGTGTAATATTATAATTAATCGAGACATTTTTAAACTGCTAATTAAAATTTTATAACAACCATAAAACAAAAATAGTCTTTGTTATAAATTGTTTTGATTTAAATTGTTTTAAATAAAATAATAATAATGGAAAACGATAATTAACGTATTAAAGAATGTTTTAGTTTACTCTATTGTTTATTTTAAAAATAAAAAAACACATTTTACCAATTGTTTTTTAATAATTTCTTTCGCAGCACACATTTTAATGTCAAATTACTATGGAGCGCTCCCTCTATGTATAGTATTTCGTTGCGTAACAATTATTTAATAGTCGCCCAATTGTCAAATCTCGACCGTAATTTATAAACAAAGTTTTATTTTGAAATAACTTTAAGCATGACTTCTCCATATTAAAATCTGTGTCAATAACTTTATTGGTTAGTGAAGTATCCTTGAAATGGATATTTTTTACATTAGAAAACAATTGAGGATGCGATCACCTAATTTCGCCGAAATAGCGACATTTGTAATTGCAGATGCGTTGCTTATTTACGCAGGTTTACGTTGTTATTCGAATAAGTCGTCATATATGCTTTGCGACAATAAAAATCAATACTAGTATGTAATTATTTATTCGATTCGGAGGAAAAGACAGACAAGTCGTACAGGTCAAGGTGACATCAAAATTATTGGTAAAACACTTAAAACTATACCCGTCTATTAAAATCAACTACGCGTTATGCTTTTTTCTATACTACCAATTAGATTTTGTAGACCCTGGTCCGTTTACTGTTTTGTAGACCCTGGTCACTGAAGTAACTATGGGATTGACTTGTCCCGAAAGGACCAAAATCCACAAAAAAAAGGGGATAAAAAACAATTAGATTAGAATGTTGAGCGTCTTTTGTTTTTTTTTATTGTTGTTGATTACTTTTCAATAGATATTTAATTTGAAGACCTTTAGTAAAGATTTCTGATACTTCTTTAGTAATAATTGAATGACACACAAGACCGAATTTTCAAACGCCACTCAAATAGTTAAGGGCATCTTACATGTTAAGTCCATTCATACATTCATTCTCAGGCGATGTCTTTTAATTTTGACAGTAAGATTTTGAGCGATGCTTTAATTTGAACATTCGGCCGTCAGACACGAAAAATAGTAGGTGTAAAACATGAAAAACATTGAAGAGTTTTTTTTTTCATCAGTCATAGTTATTTTCGTATTTAAATTAGGATTATAATGATAGAGCAAATAATACTTCAATTTGAATTTGCGTAATAACACAAAAATCAGTATCCAAATCAAAGCAAAATCTCTACGACTTTATAAATCAGAATTGTTCACAATACATCAAAGACGCTTTCTCACGTCGCTTCAAACGATCAAATTAATTTAGTTGATAACGACGTTTTCAATAACCGTCTCTCATTGCTTTTTCCTTTCCCGAGAATTACAAAGACTTTGCAATGGAAATTATAATTGGTACATTTTTTATATCTTTCATTAATGAAACGTTTTAAAATTGTAAGAACGATTTATTAAAATAATAGTTACTTTTTTATTTGATATCATAATTTTTGTAATCTATTATTTTTAAAAATATAAGACGTAGTAGTTAGTATGTTTTTTTTATAGGAGAAGGGGCAAACGAGCAGCGGATCAACTGTCTACTTCACTACATATTATAAAACAAAGTCGCTTTCTCTGTCCCTATATCCCTATGTTTGCTTAAATCTATAAAACTACGGAACGGATTTTCATGCGTTTTTTTAATAGATAGAGTGATTGAAGAGAAAAGTTTATATGTATAAAACTAGTGACTCGCCCCGGCTTCGCATGGGTGCAATGCTGATACAAAATACACTACAGAAATGTGGACGTTGTTTTAAGAAGTGATGTAGTGTGTTTAGTATCAGGATTGCACCCGTGCGAAGCCGGGGCGGGTCGCTAGTTGTTTATGAAGAGAAGGTTACAAATTGTAAAGAGAAATCGTACTCATCAATCAATACGTTTAAGCAACAACCGACATCTTAAAACACTTTTATTTTACATTTGTTTATTTCTTTTCTCGTATTTATAAAGTTGTAAAAATACTGTTTAATTTAAGATTAAATAACTGCTGTTCTTATAAGCAAGCGCCGCGTCTGTTTTAAATGATTTTAACCTACGCTTTCCAATGAATTACTGTTTTCTTACGGTACAGGAAAACATTTGCAAAGTAATTGAAACATGTGAAGTCAACTAACCCGTACCTATTGCGCCAGTTTATTAAAAGCAAGTTACCCCTAACTTAGGGTAAGTCACTAGCCCTTCGGTGGGGACGTATAACTGAAGGTCACGCACCAATAAAATGGTAAGAGTAAAGTATTTTCCGGATTAGCTTCGCAAACAGCGCCTATCTATACTTAATATTATAAAGAGGAATGATTTGTATTTTTGCATGTATTGAAATAACTCAAAAACTACTTTACCGATTTCAAAAAAACTTTCACCATTAGAAAGCTAATTTATCCCCGAGTAGCATAGGCTATATTTTTAATTCCGCACGGTCGAAGTCGCGTGCAACAGTTAGTATTAAACATATTTAGTCTCAGACTAAAGAAAAAAAAATTAAAGGTTTCAACCCATGATGGGCTCCATTTTCCGCAACTCCACGACTAGCGCGTATTTTACGTGAATACACATATCTTAGAATTTATTCGCCGATATGTGCAGGTTGCATACTTTATAGTTTCAGACTATCAACAGTCATAAATATTTTATTCAGTTATAAGCTTCCACTCACGTAAAATACGCACTAATCGTAGAGTTGCGGAAAATGGAGCCCATGATGGGTCTACATACAATACATAAGCTTCCACTTATATATTCTATTTAACTCATTTTAGTCAAAGGAATTTCGTATAAAAAGGCAATAATAAAGTTTGTAAACGTGAAGCACTCGGGCGTCACTTTGTTTGCAATAATGTCCAATTTATACCCGAGCTCCTGACGTGTTTATTTCACTTATGCCTTGCTGATTCTGAGAGAGTGAATTACGATTTACTGTCTACGATTCGTTTATTTTTACTATTATATTATTTTTGTAAGTTTCTCAAATTTATTTAACATTGATGGCTAGAACTGTGTGTCTTTATATTTCTATTTATACACACTTTTGTTACCGATGCATCTAAGATTTCCCTTTCATAATACCAAATAACAAAATAAAAATAAATACTCTACACAGGTAGATCTATCTCTATATATAGATATTTACCCGACGCTCTTAGGTGAAGGAAAACATCGTGATGCAACCTGCACATATCGGCGAAGTAATTCAAAGATATGTTATTCACGCAAAATACGCGCTAGTCGTGGAGTTGCGGAAAATGGAGCCCATCATGGGTCGAAACCGTTAACCTTTTTTTCATGGGTCAGGTAGATCTCAAGCGATAGTTATTACACGTAATTCTATTAGTGATTTGATTAATTGATCTTACTAATTAGATGATAATTAACACGTCAGTTTACAAAGCATCGTACCTGACACTACACGTCAAGGTGTTAATGTTCAAAGCGCAGATCTAATGTCTGTTAATGACGTATTAAGTCAATGTGTAATCAATAATATACTCTATTGAATATTCCCTATACTTGTATGTATATTATGTAATAGCTTATTCTAATATTGCGACGGCCTTATGTTCAAACGCCACTCAACTAATTCGTTACGTAAGCGTCGCTTAGAATCTAAATGGCATCTAAAATTAAACGAGGGGAGTTTAAGCGTGAACTTGACATGTAAGACGCTCTTAAGTCTTGTACGCACTAGGATACTAGTTTAGTCGAGTAGCAAGTAGCAAGTATCCAAACAAAGGATTTACTAATCTATTCTACTAAAACGTGTCCAGTTTAGTTACTAAATTACTACCCTTGTGAGTAGGTTTAGGCTTAAACGAGTCCGAACAGTAGTAAATCCTTTGTTCCGATAAATGCTACATGTTACTTGACTAAAATACTATCCTGGTGCGAACAAGGCTTTACATATTGACTGGCGTTTGAAAATTCAGCCGTGAATCTAGTAGTATAGATAGTCTACTATTCTAAGTCTAGTCCAAATTATTTTGCAACTCATTGGGGTTTTCAATCAAATATTTATTTTTACTTAAATATCAATGTGTAGAAAATTTTATAGTACAACTATATTTTGTTGGAAAATTAATTAACTACTTCAGGAAATGATACAAATTAATTTAATATACACGACGTAAAATACGAATACAATTAGACTCGAGTCATTTAGATCTATTTTAGTTTCAACGAATTGCAAATCGAATGAGTTCGTTATAGTTACGCATCCGTATCGTCGTATAAACGTCAGAACTACAAGTTTCTGCTAAGCCGACCGATTGACGTTGACGTCAGAACGTACGTCTAATGGATTAGAGCAATGCCATACGGTGCAAGGTTATGGCAATGCGACAACTGAACGTTTAGGCAACTTAGAGCACAGAAGAAATCATGCAAGTAGTGCTTAAAAGGCGGAATCGAAAGCTACTTTGTGTTATTCTTGTTTCTATTACCTTTTGAATATGGTCATCAAATCATATCAGAGAGCGAAGATGTCTCTCCTTGACGCAATTTGTTGCGTTTTTTCACCGGATCTGTTGGTTAGGGGTAAGTATCCGTGTGGCATTTCTCTTAAAGCATCTAGACAGCTGCGGCGTATAGTAATGAAACAATGGAATAACGCCCACGACGACTTAGCACGGAAATCGGATTTTACATAATACGAAGACTGTCATTTGTATTCAAATTAAATGATGGACCGGCTGCTAAGGCTGGCGGTATTATGTTTCGTATTTCTGTTCATTGGAAACAACGTGACCGTCTAATTCTATTGTAGTCTATTGTGACTATTTCAGTCAACGGTTTTCATTTGTTTCTATAATTCGAAGGACTTAATCTTAATATTCAGAGTACAAAGTATAGTAAACAGTAAGTAAGATTGCATCAAAATATTTATTAGTAAAATTTTACAATTTTGCTTGAATATTTTAAGAATAATCAATATCGGCTGCCTGCAACCGGTAGATTTCTGTCGAATGTTATTCTATCTTCTTTACAGTCTCGACTGCAAAAATAAAATAAAATTTAAATTTAACCATTATCCAACAAAAACTAAATAGGATAGTTCTTGATATACGAACCTCATTACCACGATGAATGGCAAGAATCATATCATACTCATTAGCGCGTATTGTGATACGGGCACGGCCATTGCTGTTGACACTGATAGTCTTGCCGGTGCATCTGTTGCCGTTCTTCACACCAGATATGACGTCACAGTAATTACCAGCTGGCAGGCAAGTCTGTTAATGATCAGTAAAATATTGATTAATTTATGAACGTATAGAAAGGATTTGTAAGCACGGTGTGACTCTTAAAAACTCGGGCTTTTCAAATCCTAACAGCATGCAAAATGCAAAATATGATAACTAATAAAATGGTTTGTAATAGTTTTACTTACGTTTAAGTCTTGATTAAGATCCCAGTTATCGTTGTTAAAAGCGATGAATGCTTGCTGTCCGCGACAGAAGGCGATTTGATTGCTGCCGTTGTCCCACCAATTTCTTACAGCGTTGTTCCCGGCAACGTTCCTAAATGCAACCATCTGGTAGATTTGACGCCAGCGATGTTCGCAAATCCATCCGTTACCGCAGGACCCGTCCTTAAAATTACAATCGTTTTAAATCACGAATCAAATAAACTTATTATTTTAATGATTATTTTATTATTATCCACAAAATACTTACTGAATTAATAGAAGGAGAAACAATATTGCCGTTGCGGTCCTGTGGGGGTCCAGCCTCAGTGTCGCGGAAATCGAAACTGCTCATCAATTGAGGCTTACCGTATGGGTGAGCCAACATAAAAGCAATAGCTCCCTTGTATCGTTTCGCGTTTTTATATGTAAGAATATTACCACCAGCGCCATGGCCTCTCTGGTTATCGTGATTGTCAATAAATGTCAAAGCATCACCGCTTGAAAGTAGACCCCAGTTAGGTCCCCAGTTATGTAACCATCTAAGTTGATTTCCTCCGCTGAAAGCTCTGCTCAATTCCATTCCGAATCTAAACTCAGTGACAGCAGCAAGTGGTGTGTACTCATTCCTGCTGATAGCTTCGCCACCAAGATCAATAACTTCTTGGTAGATGTAAGGACGAGCGCCAGATGGGAAACCATGGTTCCTATTTAGATTGTTAAGCCTGTTGTAGATAGCGCGGAGATCTGCAGGCCACATGTGCTTCGCAGCATCAATCCTAAATTAAACAAGAATTATTTCACTATTATACTTATCAATAATAATTAAATCTATGACTAATATGTAGTTAAATACTTTACCTAAATCCTGCTACTCCAAGATTAATAAGATGGTTCATGTAATTTACAATCATGTTACGAACATGGGAAGACCCTTGATTCAAATCCTTCAAACCTGAGAGCTCACAATTTCTTACCTGAAAACATTAAATTAACTTAAAAAATAATTGCATCCGTCTTTTGATAGTGGTGAAATTATACCACCTGAGCTTACCCTATCTGGACAGCAACGATAGTCGTTGCCAGAGATCACACATTGAGGTGAATTGAAGTCATTTCTTCCGTAAGGTACAGCAGGGTAGTGCCAGTTTCCAAAGTTAGCATTACTACCACCAGTGCCTACGTTCTCATTCCAAGTACCGGTCATATGGTTAATAATGGCGTCGACGTATATCCTAGAAAAAGTCTTGGATTTATACGGACTTATAGCACGGATACGAATCACAACATAATATCGTGTTTGTGTTTATATTTCCGTGTTGTGTCTGTCGACTATACGGCACCACGCCAGCGCTAACCCGATGGATCGTTTTATTACTATCAACTCCTTTTTCCATTTCGTTTGGTTGTTTCCCTTGCGAACATAAAATAGGGATTTACTTTCGACGGATAATTTGATCTCAGGGAACGATCAAGTCTTTATTAATTGGTAGGAAACAAAGTTAAATGTAACCACTGTTCCACAAAAATAGTGGTTTAATGGAGATAAATTGTTTTAAAGGATCTTCTCCGACTTATCTAAATATTACCTGACACCAACGTTGTTGCAACGACGCACCATGTTAGCAAATTGCTGCTCATTTCCTGAACGTGTTACCAATCTGTAAGACATAGGCTGGTACCTCTCCCACCACGGTCGGTTCCTTGACCTGATCACTAAATTTTCATTAGGCGGTGATATCTAAAATTCATAGCGAAGTTTAGACTCGTGAATAGATTAATATAACAAAGCATTGTTTGTTGAAATTTACCTGAATACCAGCGAATCCTCTAGGCCCAAGGAATCTTTCGCATTCAGCAGCGATGTCGTTCCACTTCCACTCGAAGAGGTGGACCATAGTGGTCCGGCCGGAAACATAGTGGGGATTCTTAAAGGCCACTGCCAGGCCCGCGACGGCCAACAGCAGAATGAACCGAATCATTCTAGAAGATTGCTCAAAATATAATGACTACCAATATTACATGAGTAACGGAGGTAAGAAAAGTAAATATAGTAAGTCACAGTATAGAAGAGAAAAATCACAATAATTTTAAACTAAGAGATAATTATAATTCAAATAAAAGTACAAACAAACAAAAGTAAAGAAGAAGCCACTCACCTGGCGTCAAACAATAATAAACAATATTCACTTATTCTGAATTCACAGCCGAAGATACCACTTATATACCAACAGATAAAATCAATTAAAACTAAAATAGATAGTAAAAGTATCTTCGCGACGGTAATCCACGATAGTGTCAAAAAATAATAATTATCCAATTGATTAGATGTATATCGAGTACGCGGGAGTCAGGTCATGTACGTCTTTGATGTTAATACCCTGTAATATTATATTTGAGTGAGTAATAACTCTAGTCAACTTCAAATAAATTCGGCAACGCTCTGTGCGTTCCGTGGCGTAGTAGAAAATGTTCGTGTGGTCATTATGAGAGTAAGTGAAACGACTTTTGCTTGCATTCTGCCGCTGACTAAAAGATGTCTTCATCTTAAATATTGTATGGAAAGACTAGCCTTCGCCCGCGTTTCCGTCCTCGCGCAACTAAAAAACATAATAAGTATGTGTTATTACTGGCTATGATTTACATCTGTGCAAATTGTCATCAAGACCCGTTAGGCTGTTTCGGAGATACCTTCAAACAAACATCCATCCGTTATAACTTTCGCTTTTATAATATTAGTAAGTTTTATGTGTGTGTGTGTGTGTGTGGCACGACGTCAATATCTTGCCTATTCTCTTTGTCATGAATGTAGCAGTTAACATTTACAGTCCATTCTAAACATAAGACGTTAACTATAATCTTAGGTATCATATTATCATTTAAATTGCTTCGTGTCTCAGAGTGGTGATGGTATTCAACAAAGTATATTTGTTGTTGTTCTTGCAGTAAATTGTACAAATTTATACGGATCTAGTACAAAAATAGAAAGTTTGTGAAAATTCAAGAAATCGTAACATAATCTGATAATTAAACAGTAAGCAACAAGCTTTGATTACGAACAACACAACTAATGTAATTAAAGCGCATTTGTTTGAACGATAAGAAATTATTCGGTTAGCGACATTTTATCTTAATCATTCCAAATCTTTGATATTGTAATTTTGATTGGATTGTAAACAATATTTTTGCATGCGCAATATGCATGTGTAAAGTTAACAGCATAAACGAAAACACAGAAAGGTTTCCCATATTTATTTTGAAACAATTTTTCCTTATCTACATTTTTTCCCAAGTAACATCGGATCAGTTAAATTAAGATATTCTTGTTTGAAATAATAAACCACAAATTTATTTTATTTATTACTAGCTGTTGTGCGAGTCTTCGTTCGCGTAGAATTAAATAATATAGCCTTTATTACTCGGGGATAATATAGCTTTTTAATGGTGAAAGAATTTTCGAAATCGGTCCAGTAGTTCTTGAGTTATTTCAATACAAACAAAAATACAAAAATACAAAGTTTCTCTATAATATTAGTATAGAAGTATAGATCAAGAAGATAAAATTGATAATTTATTACGATTTGTGATGACGACGTAATTGTTTCCGATTTAGTATATTTTGTTTATTACAAAATTGGAAATAAGTATATTTCGTGCATCACACCAATAAGTGAACATTAATCTCGACAATTTATCTGATTATAAGCCATTATAATCGAAAATATTTTGGTCTGTGCTGTCTGTATAATAATTATGTTTTTTTTTTGTGTTGTGACAAATAGTCATATTATCTATACTAATATTCTAAAGAAATGAACTTTGAATTTTTGTATGTATTGAAATAATGTAAGAACTACTAGGCAAATTTCAAAAATTCTTTCACCATTAGAAAGCTACATTATCCCCGAGTAAGATAGGCTATATTTTTTAATTCCACGCGGACAAAGTCGCGCAACACGGCTAATATTGAATACTTTTTAACTAGTCATATTAAAAAAAAACAAAAAACTATTTATAAAAATCTTTATTTCTATAAAAATTACAAACACTTATTTGAATATTTTAATGACTTAGATTTTCTTCACATTTAATTTCTTTCGCTGTCTACATCTTGTATCAGCAAAATCTTCTTTACAATCTTGACTGAAATAAAACATTTACGTACATTAATATCACAGATTAATAAAAATATATTTAAAATCAATGAGTTTGACATTTTCAGCAAGGAATCACTTCTTACTCATGACAGTTACCCGATAGTTTACGCCCCGAAAAAAAATATTTTCACACGTATGATGATTTCTAGGATATGTCCAACTTAGATACATATATGTGGAATTACTACGTTTATGGAGTTCAGTATACAAACCTCATTGCCACGGTGAATGGCAAGAATCATGTCATAGTCGTTAGCGCGAATGGAAATGTTGGCAACACCGTTGTTACCAACAGTAACAGTCTTGCCAGTGCATCTATTGCCTTCTTTCACACCAGATATGACGTCACAGTAAGATCCAGCTGGTAGGCAAGTCTAAAAAATATATAATTGTTGTTACAATGATACACTATTTGTATACACTATAGTTCGGTGTTGTGAAGAAGGTTCATACATTTAAGTTTTGATTAAGATCCCAGTTGTCGTTGTTGAAAGCAACGAATGCTTGCTGACCGCGACAGAATGCAATCTGGTTGCTGCCGTTGTCCCACCAGTTGTTCACTCCTGTGTTGCCAGCGACATTCCTAAAGGCAACCATCTGGTAGATTTGACGCCAGCGATGTTCGCAGATCCATCCATTGCCGCACGTACCATCCTAGAATAAGGCACTGATTAAATAAATGAACACTATATGCTGACAAGTGCAATATACTAGAATTCCAGTTGCACATTCAACTTTACGATGTGCTTACATGATATTATTTAGTGTTTTGCTTACAGAATTAATAGATGCGGAAATGATATTTCCGTTACGGTCCTGTGGAGGTCCAGCCTCAGTGTCCCAGAAATCGAAACTGCTCATCAATTGTGGTTTGCCGTACGGGTGAGCCAACATGAAAGCAATCGCTCCCTTGTATCGCTTGGAATTCTTGTACGTAAGGATGTTACCACCGGCGCCGTGTCCTCTCTGGTTGTCGTGGTTATCAATAAACGTCAAAGCATCACCACTCGCAAGGAGACCCCAGTTAGGTCCCCAGTTATGTAACCATCTAAGTTGATTTCCTCCGTTGAAAGCTCTACTTAATTCCATTCCGAATCTAAACTCGGTGACTGCAGCAAGTGGTGTGTACTCATTCCTGCTGATAGCTTCTCCACCAAGATCAATAACTTCTTGGTAAATATAAGGACGAGCGCCTGATGGGAAACCATGGTTTGTGTTCAGATTGTGTAGCCTGTCATAAATTACGCGAAGGTCTCCAGGCCACATGTGCTTAGCAGCGTCAATTCTAAAATACATAAGATGATTTAAGCAAGATGTGATACTAAAATCTTCACAGCTCAAATTGTCAACTCTGATTGATCTACCTGAATCCAGCAACACCAAGACCAATCAGATGGTTCATGTAATTGACAATCATATTGCGAACATGAGCAGTGCCTTGATTTAAGTCCTTCAAACCAGACAGTTCACAGTTTCGCACCTGGAAATATTAATTTGATGTGAATAAAAAAATAACTTTCTTCTTGAAACTATTTTGAGAGGATAAAATATTCAAATACAATGAGTGACAAAAATGCAATTCAAATATATTAATAACTTCAAACGTATCTGAAATTCAAATAATTTTGAGCGCAGCATTATTGTCAATCAGTTAACGTTATTGCTGCCAAATTCGTATCTGCGAGCTGACAGAATGCACCGCAGGCATCCTGCCAATTCTGATATTAATCTCTACTTTGATATGATGCAATTGTATTATCTACTCTAGATGTTGGTTTCAGTCTCATCTATTAATACTATGATTATTTGGATAGTTTTCTAATTTTTGCATTTTGGACATCTAAGACACATAAGCGTCTTTTTTGATAATATTAGAAGATTAGGAACTCACTCTATCAGGACAGCAGTTATAATCATTGCCAGATATCTCACATTGAGGCCAATTAAAGTCATTTCTACCATAAGGTACGGCAGGGTAGTGCCAATTTCCAAAGTTAACGGTACTGCCTCCAGTGCCGACATTCTCGTTCCAAGTACCAGTCATATGGTTAATAATAGCGTCCACGTAAATCCTACAAAACAACATAATAGCTTTCATGTAAATAATAGTTATGAAAACAAAGTAAAACGGTATCACAATCAATATGGTTGATAAAACTTTAGCTGTTGTATCATTTAATTTCTTTTCCCTTACCAAATGTTGCAAAGATTCTATTTGTGAGCTTAAACGTATTATTTATTTTGTAACAGTAAATTTGATCCCGGGGATTGATCGAATCTTTGGAGAGCAATCGAGTAATGTAGCCTACAATATAAATCAATGTTGAACGATACAATTTACAAGGCAACCGAAAAAGCTTTATTACTGTTTATTTGATAAACAAAAAAAGCCACTGCGTACTGTTTCGGTTGTTTGTTCGTTAATTTTGTTTTGATTTTTTTGAAAACTCAGACCAGCGATACTGTTCGATGCAAAACTTTTTTTATCGAACTTTACTGAAGACTGCTAAGAGGAAGCTCTTATATATTTTGGTCATACCATACTTTCTTCCAGTCTTATATGACTTTAAATAATAATATCATGCAACAGTGAAATATACACGCACACGAATGAAGTGACCTCTTTTCTTTACCCACTGTAACTTTGAGTGGCAAGCGACGCCGATGATATAAGTGGCCCTCGTCAAGATTTATATTAGAAGCCAACTTATAAAAGTTGTTTCAGAAATTCAACGGTTGTTTTGTAGATTTTAAATCAATACTGGTCTTTCATACTGTCGAAACTCTAGTACTATCTTTATTGGTGCTAAGCATTCGTGCTTTTTACACATTTGACACCCATTTTTTTTTTTTTTATTATAAGAAAAGGGGGCAAACGAGCAGCGGGAACACCGAGGTGATCATCGACGCCCATGGACATCCTCAACACCAGAGGAACCACAGATGCGTTGCCGGCCTTTTAGGAGGTGATACGCTCGCTTCTTGAAGGCCCCTAAGTCGTAGCGGTTTGGAAATACCGCCGAGGACAGACCATTCCACAGTGCGGCTGTGCGAGGCAGGAAGTTTCGCGAAAACCGCACGGTAGAGGATTGCCAGCCATCAAGGTGGATTCATAACTTACCTGACACCAACGTTGTTGCAACGACGCACCATGCCAGCGAACTGCTGCTCATTCCCTGAACGTGTTACTAATCTGTAAGATATCGGCTGATACCTCTCCCACCATGGTCGGTTCCTTGATGAGATCACCAAGTTCTCGTTAGGTGGTGAAATCTATAAAAAAGCAGTAGTATTACAAATTATGCTGAAGGTTTGATATTATTATTTAGGAGCTTGCTTTTTACAATTTCAATGATTGAGTGATCCACCAAACACCTTCTATATGGATTTAATTTATCTTATTCTTCAATTATTGCGTATTAATAAAAATTAGGGGTTTCTACCTGAATACCACCAAATCCCCTAGGTCCAAGGAATCTTTCGCATTCCGCAGCAATGTCGTCCCATTTCCATTCGAAAAGATGTACCATGGTGGTCCGACCGGAGGCATAGTGAGGGTTCTTGTATCCCACAGCCAAGCCCGCTGCCGCCAGCAACAGAATGAACCGGATCATTCTAGAATATTGCGCGAACGATATTAAAGAAATACACATGATTACAAGCAGAGTTCAGGAGATTTATACTAAGATCTTATCATTTATCTGCTGATTTATCACCTTTACAACCAATTACATCTCGACTTCCAACTGGAAAGGCAAATAAAACTATCACTAATTTTTGTAACATTAGCAATCATATTGCTTTTTTTAACAACCCTAAACTTTCAAAGCATAAAACGTAAAGCAAATTTTAATGATAGATAGCTATTTCCATAAATTGATAATAAAACCTATAAAAAAACTCACCTGGCGTCTGTTAATTAAATATTATATTTTCACTTATTCTATCGTCTTCTATGAAGATATAACTTATATAGGTATTGATAAAATCACAGTTCGTAATCTGATAGTAAAATTTATCAAGTTATGTACTCAATTAATCCATGATAATTACAGAAATTGTTATTTTTCAAATGATTGTTTAGTGAATATATTTATTTCGTTGATTAGATCTATATCATGTACGCGGGAGTCAGATATTGTTAGTAAAGTTTATATAATTCTCACGATACTTATTTTTGTTTGGATGCCAACAGATTTTTTTGTATGTCTTTGCTATTGTGACCCCTGTAGCTTTAACGGCTTGACCGACTTCATGAGTATCTACGGTGTCATTCGTTTCGTACTCTACCCTGAATTGCTGTGTTTCAAATAATTATGTAGTTCTTAATATAACAAACATAACCTCAAATTAGTAAAACTTTTTTAAAAATTAGCAAAAAAATAATTGGGTTACAATTTTCCTTAATTTCTTCGTTTACTCTAATTTTGTGAAATGACAGCAATTACAATGAAATTGTTAAAAGGTTAATGAAACTGAAACTCTTCAAAGAAAACCATTTTGTATTCGAACTTAACAATTTTATTTACTTTATGAATCGTTTAATTAGATCTGATGGTGATTGAAAACAATACAATTTAATTAATATTTCCAACATTCATTTAAATGACTTTAGTATTATAACGACCGTTTATTTTCAAAGTATCTTCGACTGAAACAAATGAAAATTAATTTTATTAGATTACTGTTCAAAATAATGAAGTAATAAAGAACGGTTCAAATATTCTACCTCTATTCCAACATGAATCGCCAAATGCATATCTTCAGCGTTGTTAGAAATATAAATCTGGGCTAGACCTTTTTCATTAACTATCACTTTAGTTCCAGTACAGTTGTTTCCTTGCTTTTTACCAGTGATCACGTCGCAATATTCACCTCCAGGTAAACCAGTCTGAAAGATGGAGTGTGGTTCCTTTCATGCTATTTAATCAAAACTTCAAAGTAAGGTAAGGTAACGTGGTGAAAAATTCATACGATGTGTAGAAAATATGTAACATAATTCCAATGTATTTATTTTTCATAGTGAAAGTGTTGTTCGAACACAAAAGGAATGTTCACAAAAGGGAATATTTACCTTTATAAAAATAAACCGATCAAGTCTAAGTAAAACGCGACTCGGCATTTCAGCTCGAATAGAAAAAACAAACTTCATATTCATTCGGAATTTGGTATCAAAAGAAGCGTACCTTTAGCGTGGCATTCATTGAATAAGCTTCGCCATTGAACGCTATGAATCCCTTTTCACCTCTGCTGAAAGCAATCTGACAGTTGCCATTGTCCCACCAGTTTTCTACCGCAGTGGAACCCACCGCGTTTCTAAATCCGACCATTTGATAGATTTGACGCCAGCGATGCTCGCACACCCAACCATTACCGCAAGTGTCATCCTGAATTTTGTTTAAACATTTTTATTTTAATGGTTGCAAAAATAATACAGTACAACTTGAGTAATAAAAAAGCCATTCGTATAGCTATTCCGATCTGCAATTTTAGAAACGCCTAGGTAATTAACAATTTTCTTTATCACCTCGTTAATGTTTGGAGAAATGATGTTTTCTTTGTCATCCTCAGGCGGTCCTTGGTCCGCGCTGTTAAATGCGTAACTACTCATAATGCGGGGCTCGCCATATGGATGTGCCAACATAAATGCGATTGCTGCCTGTATGAACAAGGAATATTATAACAGAATTAAATATTATTCAATGAGCTGTATAATTAAAAAGTAGCGCATTTTCCTAAGGCTACTAGGTATGTGGCTCTGCGTGCAAGAACAAAGCGATTCGATAGCGTACATCAAAAATGTCTGGAACTGACAATGACGTTCGATATCTACACGACAAGCACGTGACTAATCGAATGTCAATGTGAGTTTTTTAAACTGTTGATTCCATCAGCGATATGGCCAATCGAAAGATACTATGGGTAACCCCCAGTATTCATAATTGATCTACCAACAATTATTGCCCAGTGGAAAAAGTGCTTATCTCTGTTAAGCTGCCCTATATTAATTACCTTACCTTACCTTGTAAGGTCTCGATTCCTTGTAGGTCAATACGTTCCCACTGCGTTGTGTATCGTGATTGTCAATAAAAGTTAGCGCGGTGTCAGTCGGTGATAGGCCCCATTGTTCCCCCCAAGATGTCAGCCATTTCAGCGCGTTATGGCCTCGAAAAACATTCTGAAGTTCCAAACCGACCTGTTTAAGGATTCATTTTAATTTAGGAACATTAATGCTCGTTTTTACCAACTAACCCCTAAAGTCGTTTTAGATAGGTATATTTTTGATTAAGGGTCTCCCTAAATTTAACGGATCCCTTGCGATCTAAAGTGACACTTAACTGTTGGTGAAATCGAAAGTAGTGTTAGGTGACATTTCAAATGCGTTAAGGGTTACCTAAAATTTAGGGATTGTTGGTGAAAGCGGCCATAAAGGTATGGGTTATGCTTTGTAAGTAAACAAAACTCGTTTTGTTAACCTTTTACAATTACAGTTTTTATTTGTGATTACTCACAAATACTACTACTACTCATCGTAACTTTCCATTGAATTCATACACAAGTATATATTGTAATCTCTGTCACTTCAAAGACAATGACAAGGATGACTATATGTTTCTGAACGTTTGTTTTGGCAATGGAAACTGTCATGAATCTTTAACATTTCGAAAAACGTTGTACAAAAAGTAAGAAGTTATACAATATTACAGTCGAACGAGTAAGCGAGTCCCAGGGACAGCAATATTTCTCCCTTTTATATAGATTGAGGATTTCTCTCAAATCAAAATTTCTCGCTTATGATAATCGTCCCTCAGGATCATACCGTGAATCTCGTTTATAGAGGTTTCTAACTAATCCAGTTCTCGCTTATTCGACAAAATAAATCAATGCATTATGAACGATAAGAAACTTCGGTCAGCGACATTTGTGCTTAATTATATATTAATATGATTAGATTTGTTAATTAACTTAAATTATAGTCGACAATTTATCTTATCTACAGGAGTTAGGGAAGACAAACAAAAGTTTATATTACGCCATTCGTTTCTTAAACACGTAAACGTGTAATTTAAGGGCTAGTTCCGAACAAATAATAACTAATCTACGAATATCATATTTTTCAAGAAAACACATATTTGCTAATCTGTCATTTACAAATCAGACTACAATGAACTAAAGGTTAAAGGTTTCGACCAACAATGGGCTCCATTTTCCGCAACTTCACGACTAGCGCGTATTTTGCGTGAATACACATATCTTTGAATTTCATCGCCGATGAACTATAAAAAATAAATATATTTCTACATTAAAAAGGATAAAGAATATATTTTAACCTAAAATGCTTCGAAATTTCATTTTTATTTGTCCGTGCTTTGAGCTCGTTAACCAAGTCTCGTCAGTTGAGAAATGCACGAATAAGTAGATTTAGATGACTTGTGGCTTCAAGTTAATGTCATACCACTTAAAGTACAAGGGGCTACTAAAAGTACATTCGCTACGAAGCGATTCTATAGCGAACCATTTATTTTATAATATAAAGTGGCAAACGAGCTAGTGGCCACCAGGAGAAAAATCCGAAGCGACCCCTGCCCATAGACATCTGCAATTGCAGATGCGTTGCCTACCCTTAATCTACGGAGGAGGAAACGCACAGCAAGAGGATAATACCTCTTTCTATGCGTCCCCTCCCCCGCCAATCCACTTCCCCTTCCCATTATTTCATCATCCAATATAGAATTGACATTGACGTACGAAAAGTCATGTACTTGTCACATGTGAGATATCGAACGTCATTGTCAGTCAAATCGCTATAGAATCGCTTCGTAACGAATGTAGTTTGGGTAAACCCCTGAATGCTTTTAACCACGTCAAAGCTTTTAAGATAAATTTTAGTAGCACTGAATCTTGAATACTAAAACTAACGAAGGAACTTAGAAGTTATTAATTCAGATATCTGCCGGTATCAAGTACACACGATTAAATATATAAAAAAAATGTCTAACTTCCACTTGGCGAATACCCGTACGACTATGACCGAACGAGAACATTTTGTAGCGTGTCAAATGACCCTATTTTCACTGGAACGACTGCATTTGCTATACAAAGTACCAGCACGCGTAGAAAAACTCGCGCAGCTAACGGCTAAGTCAAAATCTATATCTTTACTAATATTATAAAGAGAGAAACTTCGTATTTTTGACCTACTGTGCCGATTTCAAAAAATCTTCCACCGTTAGAAAGCTATACTATCCCCAAGTAACATAGGCTATATTTTTCAATTCCGCGCGGACGAAGTCGCAAACAACAGCTAGTAGTAATTAAAATTGAATAGAATTAGCTTCCCACACTAACACTAACGTATCTTAGGAAATATATTTAGCTTTTATTGAATTCGAAATAGTATCGAAGTATTTTACTTGCCCTGAATTCGGTGACGTCACCCAAAGGTGTATATTCTTCGGGTTTTATTGGTTCGTTACCGAAATAAATGACCTCTTGGTAAATGTAAGGCTTCGTGTTTGGCGGGAAACCGTAATCAGTATTAAGGGTGCGGAGCCTACTATAAATCTCACGGAGATCTCTTGGCCACATGTGTTTTGCCGCGTCCACTCTGAAATTGAATAAGTTATTGAATAAATTGTGTATTATTTAATACATAGGCACTAAAATTACATTATACTATAAGCATTAGGCGTTTTAATTGTGTATTTAAGTGTGAATAATGTTTTCTGACTAACAAATCACTGTGGTTTGAGTTTCGAACGCTTTTTTCGTTGATTTTGTTTTAAAAATTAAGCTGTAACTACTATCAAGGCTTGTATGTTTATTGATTAACCGACTTAGTGAAGTTTGAACGGTATTGTTACTTTATATACAACTGTAAGACAGATAAAGAAAGTCGTAAAACAAGTAAATTCAACATAAAATTTCACAGCTCCGATTTACATAAATAGTATAAAGCTTTATTATAAAAGAGATTGTGACTGGAATCTAAAAGGTAAGCGTAGAGAACGCTGTTAGAATAGTTACACGCTACGGGTGCTACGAAATGCGTTTTATTTGCATAGTTATTCCACATCTACGAACACGTAGCAAAGGAATACTTATCGCCGGTTAAGATTTTACTCGTAGCAATACTCGTAGCACCAATATCAAAATGGGTACGGATCTAAACGTAGTGGGTTCGATCAGATCCGAATATTTTGACGTCAACTAATTTACGAAAACTAATTCTTAAAGATGCTCCTAAAATCCTTGAACGCACCGGGATAGTATTTTAGCCATGTAGCAAGTAATTTAGTAACTAAACGTTTTCGAACAGCAACATTTTAGTAGTGTAGATTATTAAATAATTTTGCCGGATACTTAATACTTGCTAATTGACTAAAATATTATCCAAGTACGAACAAGATTTAACTGCTACATAACTAACTAAAAAGCTACAATATTACGTCCTAAATAGAGTCTGGTCTTAATACACTCAATTTAACATAAATTTGTATAACCAACAATATACAATAACTTGAAGCAACAAGATTAAGCTGACGGCGAGAGAAACCTTGTTATTAAACAGAGGTAATAATTACTTAGCTCTATTTCGTTAGCAGCTGTTTACCTTTACAAACATCGAGGGAAATTAGTTCGTGCAAATACTCGGAAATCTTGTTAACTACGTGACTTTTGATATTATTTAAATCTCTTGGAATGAATAATTTGTAACAACTTATACGAAATTGAGTTGGCTTTTTGCCCGACTGACAATAAATATACGCGAATGTGTCTAAGTCGGTTGTAGTGGATTTTATTGCTGTCTCTCTCATTCTTTTTGAAAGGTAACAGAGGTAACAATTTTTAGAAAATTTCGACAATGGAAATCCACTGTAAGTCAATATCATTACATATTACATTACAATTGGCTGATTTCGAAGTTTGGGGTGTCATTCGATCCTTTCTACGCCTGAGTATAATGTAGTCGATTACTGAAACGTCATTTAAATATGTAACAGCGTTAAAGACCACGCGCAAAGGACATCTCGTTTGTGGTTTGTTGTTTTTGTAATTAACAATTGATAGAGAGATAGAGTAGTTATAGAGAACCAATTATGAAGTATTTAATAATATTTTATACCGCGTACTTTCAATGTTGGAAGTTACCTTGTGTGGTTTTCTGTTAATTAAAATAAGTTTACACTACGCTTTGAATATCAAAGTCTTGTAAAGTATACCGTACACATCAAAGTACCTTATCCCAGCAACTCCGTATTCAATTAGTTTATTGGCGTATCGTATAATACGCTGGCGTACATACTCCGTTGTTTGGTTCAAGTCTTTAAGTCCCAAGAGTTGACAGTTTCTAACCTGAACATGCAAATGACAATTTAACACGTGTATAGTAAAATATTTAACTTTTGACACGATTGTTGTATTTATCTGATCTCAGAGACGTTTAATGATTACTTAACCTGTATATATAATCGCTTAGTGTCGCTGCCCTCGCTAAGAATACACATGAGGGAATCCCTCATGCTTAAGACATGAACACACATATTATATTAGATAATGTTTTAGTGATGATAACGACCTCAATGACCTCTACGCATTGCCTAAGTCTAAAATGGCAGATTTGTGTAACCTTGTCTATAAATGGTATTCGTAGCACTCGTAGCATTCGTCGCACTCGTAGCACTCGTAGGAAGCGTGTATGAGATCATAAAAATATATTCATGAAAGTGTAATGAGTAGGTTTTGTTTGAATATAGTCGACGTCGAAAGAATGTTTTTTTATTCAATCAATTAGTAAATTTTCATAGAAACTCCAACAATTCTTTCTACTTTGTTCACGATATCGTTGAAGTATTCAAAACTTTGTCGAGCGTCGTAGTTTCATAACTATGTAAACGTTGACTTAACCTTCGTTAAAGCATTTTATCATATTTATAGAATGACTTTCTTTTTATTGTAATTTTTTTTATATTGTATAGTGGCAAACCAGCAAGCGGCCACCTGAGCTCGCTGAAACAGCGAAGCGACCACTGCCCATAGACAGGTCTTGTAATCTATTCTTCTAGTTTTAATGATTTTCCTTTTGTTTTTTGTATGAAATCAGTAAACGTACCTGGTTAACATCGTAGTAATTATTAATTATACAATTTGGAGAGTGAAAATCCTGTTTAGTATAAGGTACTGCGGGATATGAATAGTTTGGAAAGTCTGCAGTGCTGCCCCCTGTACCTCTGTTAGCTTTGTGATCACCTGTCATATGATTGAATACCACATCAACGTAAATTCTAAAAAAAAGAGTTAAGAACCTTAACCAAATTGAATTAACCTATTTGTTGAGGGTGGGACTTGATAATGGAGATGTTGGTTGAATATTCGTAATCGGGGCTCCCGCTAACATATATCCAAAGTGTGCAATGCACACGGTCGCCATCCTTACGACGCCAAAGCCAAGAGACAAAAAAATGAAAACAAAAGTTCAATTCAAAAATGCTTAATTGGCACCAAAATCCTTTTTTGCTCATAAATCATTTTCTTTAGTAGCAACAGAATTTATCTAATTTATAAAATTACAGGTAAATAACCTATACCAATGTGCGATAAAGAAAAATCACGTACGATAAGTATAGCAATCAATTTAATTTCATTTATCATTCAATCACAATATTATCTATGTATATTTCGTAACGGATTTCTAGCATTTTCTCTGTGCAATATTCATAAAATTTCCAAAAAAAAAATACAGTCAAAACAGAATACGCGAGTCATTCTATGGTCCCGACGAGCTATCTCCATAAAGCGAGAAACTCGTATTAGACAGAAACCTCTATAAGCAAGACAAGTATGGCGGTCCCTTGGACTCTCACTTATCGAGGTTCGACAGTACATATTTCCCTTAACTATGTAGTTACAAATATTATCTAAATGTAAAATTTTAGTAATACAGTTTTTTAAGGCATAAGATGTATAAATTGATTTTATCTCATCGCTTCTCCTATCGACCCGATATACTCAGGAGTCCACCAAAATGTGTAGTTATTAAATGTCCTCAACTGTACCTGACACCAACTTTATTACATCTCGTAGTCATATTTATAAAGTCATCTCTATCTCCAGATCTGGTCTTCAATTTGTATGACATCACTTGATAACGTTCGTACCATGTTCGCTTTCCGTTTGCTAAATGAATGATCACATTTTCCGATGGCGGGGAAATCTATAAAATTAATTTTCAATTTAGGAATGTTACTTACCTATAGTCTTAGGATCCAAAGATAATCGTATAGGAGTTTATTTATGTATACATTAGCTTTGTTCACACTAGTGTAGACATAGTTTTTAATAATCAAGATAGAAATTATCGTACGCGGAGTCGCTACGTAATTAATTAGCGGTAGTGAATACATCTTCACCTATTAAATCTTACAGAAGTAAAGTCGAAGTCAGAGAAACGGAGCAGCGAAGTAAACATTGATACCATTTAAAGACGTCCGTATGTTAATTTCTTACCTGCACGCCCCCATATCCTTTTGGAGCTAGAAACCTCTCACATTCGTCGGCAATATCTTTCCATTTCCACTCAAACAAATGAACTATCGTCGAACGATCTGGTAACTGATTCGTTCTGTTGTGATGATCACATGAAGACGCTTTTAAAGCAAATAGAATAAGAACCAAACGAAACATTCCTGTAAAATTAATTATACCTATTAAATATTAGCATACCTGACTACGAGTGTTTAGATTCGCGTAGAAGCTTATTATCAAAGTGTGAAAATTCTAACAGATTATTTTACTTCTAAGCTCCTCAAAAAGAGAACAACTTTATTTCTTCACGAACCCTTTTGTTATTTACATAAGCGTCCTCGGCGAAGGTAAAACCACAAACGAGGAACGTTTCTGTATTCTAAGTATGTTTGTCGACAATTTTCTCACGAAACGTCGGTAATTTTTGTCGTAAAATAAATTCGTCAAAAATATTTTCTCTTTCAGAATTTGATTTATTTCTATAAGAGAATATTTTATACATACCTAGCGATCCGCCCCGGCTTCGCACGGATGCAAAACTGATACTAAATACACTACAGAAAAATTGTCAATGTTCTATATAACGTAATTATAATAATTGAACCCGTGTGAAGCCGGGGCGGGTCGCTAGTTATATATATAAACCTTCCCTTTAATCACTCTATTGAAAAAACTCATCAAAATCCGTTGCGTAGTTTTAAAGATTCAAGCATATATAGGGACAAACATAAAAAGCGTTATTGTTTTATATAATAGTGTAGAAGTGTAGATTTTGTATATCGCTTATCCAATTCATTGTTTTGTATGCCTACATTACAAGAAATGCGAATGGAATGACATCTCAAAGTGGTAAAGTCCTTTATCTTTATTTATAAAAGTATGACAGCGAAAAAATACATAACACTTCTGTAAGTCAATAACTTGAAAAAAACGAAAAAAACGGTCAATACTGGATTAAAATTCTTAAAAAAACGTAAACTTTGATACAAAAACAGTTTAATGTCAAAAACCTTTCTCAATAACAATAAAACGGAATCATATTTTTCTCTATTTCACATATTTGTTCGGTCAAGTGATATATGTGAAAGGTAATCATGCGTGTAATGGAATTGCCAAGGCGGAAAGGACCCGTCAGGTCAGTAACTTTGCAGTATTCGCCATTTGAGATACAATATATGCATAAGAAACATATAAGACGCATTTTAAGTATTTAAGTAAAAACAACTGAACTTCGTTAAGAGACAAAGGGCATTCCTAAAAGTTTAACACGTTTTTTTCTTCACAAAAATAGTGTCTAAATTAATAAATATAATTTAATAATATCATAATTGCTTACCGAAATATATCTCGATCACTAATGATTTAAAAAATACACTTTTAACTTATTTTATTTACACTTTATTATTGGGTTTATTAAACAAAAAACCACGAACAAAGCGCACAGATAACATGCACTGACCTTAGTAAGAATTATAGCAGTTAAACAACATTGCTTCAATTGAGATAAACGAATTATTTACTAATGATAATGTTATGTTTATATTAAATGCATAAATATGTTGCTCTATAAAGAGTAATTAGAGGTCGCCCATTAGTCGAAGTACAATTAGGGCTGTCTAGAATGATCCCTAGCTCTTTTTATAGTGGGGTAAATACCTAACGCATACCAACCTTGCGGGGACAAAGGTTGTTATGTCGGGATTGCACCGACTAAAACAACACGATGGTCGCCAACTACGATGCTAGGGAGACGCGGGATCTCCATGTGGAACGCAACCGCTGCCCCTAATCACTTAGCAATAGTTTGCCCACCTACGAAGACCACTGGTTATTTCTCTGGGCTGCACAATGAGTGGGAGATCAGAGATGCCCTGCTCACAGGCGAAATAAGCGCTGGTCGTGGAGTTGCGGAAAACGATACCATACTACTAATTAACTAACTAGCCGAAATACACCTCGACTTATTCAAATACTTTATTATTGTGTTACTATTATACACGCATGGAAATTTTCATTAAATCATTTTAGTATTATAATTAGTTCAAAAGTAATAAATATTCCTAAAAATACTTTAAAATAAAACCATTACCTGCTTATCAAAGATTGTCACGCCCTTTGTAGTTCAAGGTTTCAACACGCAATATTTTAATAAGATATTATTAATTGCTTTTTTTGTCATGGAAAATAAATTCAGCTGTATTTTAATGAAAATTTTACTTTACATCAAGTGAGATAAGGAACTTAATAAATTAGGTACACGCTTAATTTTTTAATTACAAAATAGTGAAGTAATTCGGTAATAACCAAATGACCCCAAAACTTGTGCCGTCGAATGGCATTGTTCAAAGCAAGGACAACTAACCCCGTAGTCCGTAAACTTTAACCATTAGAATATAGGCACTATAGCTCTAAAATAGGCCTAAATAAGCGAACTTAAATCTGTATTTATCTGAGTTTGGTATATAAAAGAACTAGCGACCCGCCCCGACTTCGCACGGGTGCAAATTGGTATAATGTTTGCAATGTAAGCGCTAAAAATGTCTTAATTTACGACTTCGTATTAAAAACCCCTAATTTATCAGTGTTACTCTACTATATTGTGAATGTATTATACATGAAAACCTTCCTTATGAATCACTCTATTTAAAAAAAAAAACGCATCAAAATCCGTTGCGTAGTTTCAAAGATTCAAGCATATATAGGGACGAACATAAAAAAGCGTTATTGTTTTATACTATGTAAGGATAAGGATTAGGATAAAGAGGTTGGTTTTGCGGTAGCACCTGTCCTGGGGTTGCATAGCAAGTTACCTATGGAACATTAGTGGCCAGTGCTCGCCACGTCAAGTTTGTTTCCATGTATTATTTTTTTTGTTTTAATAATCTTACTAATGTAATTACTAAAGTTGCGATGAATGGATGGTTTGATTAAAGGTATCTCCAGAACGGTTTAATGGATCTGATCTCGATGACATTTTACACTGATATAGAAAATAGTCAAACACATAGGCCACTTAGAATGTTTATTTTTAGTTGTAGATGGCGCTGCGGGACACAGCTAGTATAATTTTATATTTGTTTCTTAAATTCAGATGTATATATATCGAAGCAAATAGAAGGGTATAAAAATAAAAACACAATTTCACTACTTTATTATGATATATTTTGCATAATTTAATCTATCTTATTACTATGACTGAAGACAACATATTCTAAACACAGATATAGGAATTAGTGTAAACTTAGCGTGGGTTTCCACTGTTGAGACCAATACAAAACATTACAAATTAATTGTCTTTTAACACAGTATTATACGAGAAATGTTTTTGTAAGAGCGGTGAAAAACCACGGTTAACATTTTTATTTTTCTAATAATACTGGGTATAGTCATTAGGAAAAAAAACATGAATCGTATCAAATTTAGTACAACGCCATCTAGGGAAATGAGTGATTCAACATCCAAAACATTTCATATAAAATATACAATAACTCTCATTATTTTTAAAAATATTCTTGTATGAATATTTAAGCAGTAAAGAAGGTGCACTGGCAATACTACTATAAAAGTATATAGTACAAAGGAAAGGACGCCGATTTCATTGTCTTAATAAATTTTAAAATAATGCTAGTACTAGAAACGACTAAAAGATGGCGCTATTCAACATAGTCACAGTTTACGAAACGACTGAACTTTAATTTCATAAATATATACATACATGTCCTTAATTTTCTGTTAATAATTGATCCATAATGAAATACTAAACATTTTAAGTACAAATCAAGATATCAATTTATAATATGAAAAGTATGGAATGAATAAATAAAAATATTGAATATTAGATGATATTACAAATAAGTCAAATATTAATGCATTTTTATAACAAAATTATGTTCGAATAAAAAATATAAAAGAAAGTTTTCTGCTATAGACATTTTTGAAACGACTTTTTATCAAAGTCAATTACGCAAAAACATACGAAAAAAATACTATTTTTCAGTCTTAAACATTGTATATAGTCAGTAAAGTTAAACAAGGATGTCTAGCCAGGTAAGAGAGACAATTCTAAAGGCTTGTTCTCAGAAAATATGTAAAACCTACATAGACCTAAAATATAAACATAAAAAGTTTTTTTACTTTTTTGGATGTTCTATTATCTATCTATTGTAACAAAAAAATAATAAAAAATTGTTACGGTTTTCTAATTAATAAATGTATTCTTATTTTTTATTTATTTAAAACGGCATAAAAGGAGCTAGTCAGCCGTCAATTTAGTTTAAATAATGCACACCAGGTCAAATACCCGGTCTATATATACATATTACGTCTAGAAACTGTTTTCCAAATATTAATACCTACTATACCTACATTTAAGAATTTTTAAGAATCTAATAATTATTAATTCATTTTAAATTTAATTAAGACAAATATTTCTAGTCTATTGAGAAGAATAATTAAAATACATCGTATTATAAATAATCTATACACATAAAGATATGCCACTCATAACTATTGTAAATCTAAGGGGCCAAGCATTAAATCTATGAGGTTCCATAATTGTACAATTTAAAAGCTAAATTGCACAATACAAATTTCATTCTACATTTCTAATAAGTTTCTAAAATAGAAGTGATACTTACATTAAAAATATCAATCAAAATGTAATTAATCTATACTAATATTATAAAGAGAGAAACTTTGAATTTTTGTTTGTATTGAAATAACTCAAGAACTAATGGGGCGATTTCAAAAATTCTTACACCATTACAAAGCTACATTATCCCCGAGTAACATGGGCTATATTATTTAATTCCACGCGGACAAAGTCGCGCACAACAGCTAGTTTTAAGATAAATTACTTAGTATAATGATCGTACTCAGAGCCATTAAATAGTTGTTTAATTTAAAATGTTACTAAATCTACGCTAAGGAATTCACTTTACTTACTACTTATTACGTTAGTAACTGTACTTTATTTTCTATATATTAAGAGAAGACAGGAATGAACACTTTATTTTAACACTACTTAATTTCAAAATTGCACAATTCGATAAGATTCCAAAAATTGAGCACTAATTTATATAGTCATCTCTTTCTGACATACATGGATGTCGTATAGAATAGACAGGAGATTCTCTTTGAATTGACAGCTTTTTTCGTCACTTTCACGTTCAGTTTTAACTGTACAGCTCTAGTACAGTTCGACTGTGTTGTTAACTGAGTGTTACAGTTTTAAAACTGAGAACTTGCCAGTATTAACTGAACAGTGTAACAGTTAAGTTCGATTGTTCAGGAGTATTTACGCCAATTTTAACTGCACATTTCCACTGTCAGTTATAACTGTACAGTAAAAACTGAGCGTTTGTAGCAAAGATGAGCATTTGCTCATTTATCTGACAGCTTCATTTTGTCGTACGTATATTGACGTACGTGTTTATAAGTACCAAAATAAGCACTAAAACACTATTTATCCATCACACATCATACATAAATAGTCATCATAGTCTCAAACACATTTTTTTGAACTCTGTTTAAACTCTTTGATATTCTTTCTCTGTGATACGCTTGAGTGCGTGCTTATTTATCTTAGTCATGCTGACCAGATTGTCGAGTAAATCACAGAGCTCAGTGTTATATCATTCAAGGCTGGGCGTGAGGAACATGGGGCTGGCGGGCGCGCTCAGGTTGGCCGACTGGAAGGAACGCTTGATACTTACTTGAGGGTATTGCTGGCGCCATTCGGTTACCTGGGAAAGAAACTAAATATTAGAGGACTATTAATATTATATTATTTGGAATGATGTCAAAAAAAGTAGTTGTCAAATGTTAGTGTCCTTTGCAAACGGGAAGCTAGCGCTCGTGGCAGTATGTTTCTATTCGTCGGCAAACAGACGTTATTGTGTAGTTGTCTTGATATAGATTTGTTTCTTAATTTAACGTTATTTTAGAACGTACATAAGTTTATGTAAAATTAGTCTGTGTCACAATAAAAAGGTCGAAATACGCTCTTGATATTTTTTAGTCAAATTAGGACACGGGTCCTAACAGTATTTTTTTATTTTATTTTGTTTGAATTAAATACCTGAGTCTCCAATATCTGATCGCAGAAGCTTACATCTAAAAGTCTTAGTTCTTGACATCGCGCCAATATCCTGGAAGAGAAAGTTATTTTTAGATAAGATTTTAAGTAGGTATAATATTAAAGACAATTTTTGTACCTTGCACAGATTTTTTTTAAAATTACAAAGTGGCAAACAAGCAAGCGGTCTCCTGGATTCGCTGAAATAGCGAAGCGACCGCTGCCCATAGACATCTGCAGTTGCAGATGCGTTGCCTACCTTTAATCTACGGAGGAGACGCACAGCAAGAAGATAATTCCTCTCCTTATGCGTCCCCTATCCTGGAAAATCCACTTCCTCTTCCCATCATTTCCTTATAAGAAAACGATAGGAAGGGAAACTGGATTAAAATTAGGCCTTTGGCACCACACTCTTCAGACGGAACATGGAATAGCTTCCATTTGACAACTGTCTTCTGTGTGGTCGTGATATTATACCGGGCGAGCCGACCAATTCGTGCGAAGATGTTAAAGCGGGCTCTACCACTGTGTTTTCGTTTATTTTATGCCCAATTAAGAACAAAAAGAGTATTATTTAGAACTAAATCAATACTAACTGTGTACATATATCAGGTGTGACCGCTCTCACTCCGAGCAGGTCTAGCTGGGCGAGCCTGGGCAGGCGCGGCAGCAGCGCGCGCACGTCGCGGTCGCACACGCCGCGCAGCGCGCCCAGGAACAGCTTGCGCAGCTCGAAGCCCGCCAGCGCTGACAGCCACTCCCCGGAACTACCCGCTTGCAGACTGACGACATTCGAGTTTCATATATTTACCTACATCTGCATCTACACTATTATATAAAACAATAACGCTTTTTATGTTTGTCCCTATATATGTTTGAATCTTTAAAACTACGCAACGGATTTTGATGCGGTTTTTATAAATAGATAGAGTGATTCATAAGGAAGGTTTACATGTATAACTAGCGACCCGACCCGGCTTCCCACAGGTGTAATTATTATTATTATATATAACGTCCACAGTTTTTCTGTAGTGTTTTTGTATCAGCATTGCACCCGTGCGTAGCCGGGGCGGGTCGCTAGTTTGTTGATATAAGTACACGCAACAAATAAGACATTTGGCATTCACAGAAATAATAGAAGTGATATAACAGAAGACTGACATCTTATCTAATAACAGGAGGGTTAACCAAAGTAAATTCGCTACGAAGCGATTCGTCGAACATCAAAAATGTATGAAACTTTGTATTTTTGTATGTATTGAAATAACTCAAGAACTAATTAGCCGATTTCAAAAATTCTTTCACTCATAGAAAGTTACATTATCCCCGAGTAACATAGGCTATATTACTTAATTACATGCGGACGAAGTCGCGCACAACAGCTAGTCTGCAATAAAAAAAATATCTAGCAATATTATCAATTATACCATAATTTGACTCACCACCATCCAACATCCAATTCTTGCAACATGGCGCAGTTACCAAGCGCCCTGATACCCACAGCTGTCAGGGAATACGACTTCCAGAAGTCCACGGAGATGAGATGAGGGCAATTGGTGCCCAGAGCTATCGCAACTTCATCCATTGCTGATATCATCTTGCACGAACCTTGGAAAAAATATATATACGAAATAATACATATGTAGTCGGACCTGGTTAAGCAAGAATCCTTTATAAGCGAGTCATTCTCTGTTCCCGACGGACTATTTCCATAAGTGAAAAACTTGCATTAGAGATCATAAGGGATACAAGCAGTCCCTTGGACTTAAGCTCATACAGGGTCGACTGTACAAAAAATTGGTACGCATTATTTTTTGTGTAGCTCAAATTATAACAGTGAAGGAAAACATAATAATGTAACTTTTATATATCTAAAAACATATATGTCGGTTTAGTGCAAGAACTTTAAGTAACCAATGCAAAAATTTGAGTAATCAGTTAATTAGTTTTAGTAATATTGAATGTCCTATTATTACCATAAGTTTTATAGTTTGGACTCTATGACTGAGTAAAATTTGTGTTAATAATAGGACATTCAATATTACTAAAACTAAATAACTGATTACTAGACTTGTTGCATTGGTCACTTAATGAGTTCTTGCACTAAGCCGACGATGTGATAAGTTTTTTTTATATATTTTAAGTTATGTATTAACAGACCTTCAGACTTACCATGTTCAATAACCCAATGTGCTTGTACTTTAAATTAACCTTAAATGTTGACTGTAATTAAATTTAATTATTAGAACCCCCAACCCCGCAGCCCAATTACAGTTAGATATTTTTATTTTCCTTAACAAGAATTAACAATTCACTTATTTAAGATAATTAAATTAAATTAAAATAAGAAATAGCAAGCGTACAGATTACACAAAAACATTAAATTATTCTTCTTATATTGTCGATTTTAGTTATTCAAAAAGTAGGAAAATTTGTCTTTATTACTATACAATGTAAATCATAAGGGTGTGTCCACATTATCCTCACAAGCGGCATAAGTTGCGGGGTATAACCTCTAGGGTAAAAAAAAAATTACAATAAAACAAATTAACTTCCAACTTTACTTCATTCTAGATTATTCTAAACCTTTCAATGCCTTTACATACAAATAAATAATAAATTCAAATGCGTACCAACGTTAACATGTCTCAAGTTCGGGTTCGCGCGTACCACAGCCACAGCGGCGGCCGTACCAATGTCTGTACGGTACAGATCCAACCTTCGAAGATGTTTCAACATGGACAAATATATCCAATCCGTACATCCTACCACTGAACGTAAGCAGAGCTCTGGAATACAAGAGAATAGTAAATCTTACTAATATTATAACTTTAGTTTCGCGCAGACACAGCCGCGGGCGACTTATTATTGTAGGTCAGAGAAGTCTGTCTGCCTATATGCCACTTATGCCGGACCAAGTAAACTGATGTTTGACTAATAACCCATCATAGCAATACTATTGACCCTGCATACCTTACAGCATGCCAACTTTCGAAGACAATAAGTATTCATCAACTATCTCTACAAAATATCAAGCGTGAAAAAAATATTAACCGAACTACCATTATAATTTGACCCGTCGTTTAAAACGTATAGGGAATACATTTTTATAAATCTCTTCGGTTTGAAAACAAGGTCGTTTTTAAGGAATAAATCCGATGACGCGTATCAAGTAAGATAAACCTTCCAGTTAATAAGTTTAAGCTTTGAGTACAAAGATGACTAACTTTATCAAATGACGATATCAGCTGTAATAGAGTTCAGATTAATAAAACTCCTTTTGCTTTAGCTAACTTCTTACTAATTTCTATTCTAAAATGTAACCTAAAATAGGATGTGATTCTGAATGTACTATACATTACAATCAGGGCTCCCGTAAGGGTTACTGGCGCCTGTATGCATAAAAGAATTTTGGCTCCCCTTAAGCATTTTTTTTTGCTGGTAGGTGCTTGAAATAAAGCAAAGAACTGAACTTTTTTTTCTTTTTTCATTTTTTTTGGCGCTTGGTTTTGACGCCCCTGTGCATTGCACACTTTGTATATGTGGTATCGGGAGCTCTGATTATAATAATACAAATAGCAACATTAAGCCAGACTTGCGCCGATCGTGTTAGTGGAAAGAGGGTCTAAATATTGATTAAAACTGTTTACCTTGTAAATAAGCGCAACTATCGACAATAGTCATCAGCACCGTATTGTCGATGAACTCGCAACAATTCATCCGCAGATGCGTCAAGTCTGAACAGTTTTGCTTCAGGAATCTATAAAAAACATACTTTATTAGCTGTTGCTCGCGACTTCTTTCGTTTGGAAACAAAGAATTTAGCCTATGTCACTCGGGGATAATGTAGCTTTCTAATGGTGAAAGAATTTTTTAAATCGGCTCAGTCGTTCTTGAGTTATTTCAATACATACAAAAATACAAAGTTTCTCTCTTTATAATATTAGTATAGAATATAATACAAATCTGTCCTATATAATTAGTATAGATTAATAAAAAAAATAATAAGTTGATCTTTTAACTTTTTTAGAATCACCACAATATATTTTCATAACAATAATAATTATTACTCAAAGAAATATTAATTGTACATAAAACCTTTTTTCTCAACTCACTTATTAACGTAATGCGATTGTATCATGCAATGACTGCCGCACCAAGACAGGTCGAGCTTCTGCAGAAACTTGCAGCGAGGTGCCACTATACTAAGAACCTAAAATACACGAAAAGAAATTCATATCACCCTACATAACCATGGGTCAACAAATACTGGTTAGTATATAACCATAGTTCCTTCAAAGACCTTTTTTTATATACGAGGAGGGCAAACGAGCAGCGGGCTCACCGAAGTGATCAACGACGCTCATGGACATCAGCAATACTAGAGGAACCACAGATGCGTTGCCGACCTTTGAAGTCATATGCTCTCTTCTTGAAGGCCCCTAAGTCGAAGCGTTTCATACATAATAATACATATTTTAAAGGTATAAAGAAGATAGCATTATAGTGATGCCACACGCGCTTAAATCTTGCGTTCACAAAACATACGAGCAACTCTAATCGCTTAGCAAACGCCCGTGTGGCATTGATCTTACATAGGGGTATTCCCCGCCTTCAGAAGCTTCAACCTAGGAATTGTCACAATTAAAGGAGAATATAAGTTAACAAAATATGTATTTCGGCGTACGTGTGTGTGTAAATTAGTGAAGTATTTGATATACAAACCTGTGACCTAACACAATGCCAATAAGGTCGAAGGTCGATGCACCGGTAGAGAATAGAGTCCAATGCCAGCCGGTTGAAGTGACGGTTCACTTGAGCGCAACGGTTTAACGATTGCATATCGAGATATCTCAGTATAGCGAGAATGGTCTCGTCCTGTAACAACGCAAATATACAGGTGTAGTTACAGCAATTGTCGTACTCAGTGGAATGGGGACTCTGAGAGGTAGGCAACGCATCGTTGCATGACAAGCAGTAAGCTTAACGCATGACCTGCTTGTTTGCCGCCTTTTTGATAAATAATAATATTTTCTTTCGTGTTATTTTATTAATAACAAAATTCTACGTTATTATAATAAAGTTAGATAAGGGACGTACGGTGAAGGAAAACATCGTGATGCAACCTGCACATATCGGCGAAGGAATTCAAAGACATGTGTGAAGTTGCACCGAACCGAATCAAACCGCATTGGGCCAGCGTGGTTGACTATGGCCCGTCACTCTTTTTATGCTCCGCGCGCCTCGGTGGGGACGTATAGTGAGCTGGTGATGATGATGATGAAGAGACAAACGTACATCTATTTAAACATACTCAAATCACAATTTAAGTACAAAACCTCGCTAATTCGTAATGGCTATCGCGCGCAAGATAACTTATCAGCAGATCAAGATTACCCGACATAAGTGTTTTCATTTGAAAATGAAATATATGCTTTTAATGGTGAAAGCGGTGATTTTATATATTTTACGAGTATTTAATAGACTTAATGAATTTGCATTGTGAGTGTAATATTCCCCAAGATTATAGCTTACTATGTTGTGGGTAAAATTAGTATAATGCGTATTGTCGTCTTAATATAAGTGCTGTTATTTCTTCCTACAAATCAAAAACATATACAATAGCTTTTTTAATACTAGTTGTTGTTCGAGACTTCGTCCGCGCGGAATTAAACAACATAGCCTACATTTGGGGTAATGTACCTTTCGAATCGGCTCAGTAGTTTTTGAGTTATTTCAATACATACAAAAATACAAAACTTTTTTCTTTATAATATTAGGAAAGTATAAATATTGGGAAAGTATTAACTGAACGTATATTATAAATAAATAAAAAAAATCAGTAATTAAGTAGCTGACCGCATCACTATAATATAGGCATACAACATAAACAAATAAAATATGAAATTAAAATTATGATTCACCATTTAAAAAATCCTAAGTCAGTTGAATTTAAATTTATTTATCAACAAAATTAATGGAAAATTATTTAAAAATTGCTATCCGACAAAAATGATACACGCAGTAGGGAAATTTGACACCAACAGAATTAACTCGATGTAACGTAAACAAACTGTTGACAAAAGAAATATTGCAAAATAAGATATTGGATATAACATTTTAATATTTTTTCTTATTTTTTTTTTCATTTCGCTGACATGGTAAAAATATAAATGTTTACACCATGTCACGAATAAATCGACTACGGGTTACGAAGTGACCGCACCCTTTAGCAACTGCAACCAGTTAATGTAATGTTGAGTTGCCTAGCCTTTATAGACATAGGAAGGGGCGTTCAGAAAGAGTATATAACTTTACTATATATCTAACCTGCCGTAAAGCCTTGTTAGTTGTTACTTATTTTAGTCGAGTAGCAAGTATAATTTATCCGAACAAAGGATTTACTACTGTTCGGGACTCGTTTAAGCCTAAACCTAAGCACTTGGGTAGTAATTTAGTAGCTAAACGTGTCCGAACAGCAACATTTTAGTAGAATAAATTAGTAAATCCTTTGTTCGGATAATTGCTACTTGCTACTCGACTAAAATACTATCCTCGTGCGTACAAGGCTTTAGTAACTGATACGAAGGGAAAGAGAACTAGAATATAGAATCAGATCTAAATTTAAAAAAAAACACTAGGCATTGTATAAAACGGAAAATTCCGATGCAGGTGGATTGTAAAACGCATGCCTGTAATAATCGATCGATAATTGCCGGCATGCTATCCTCCATCTCGCTCAGACGTAGGTCAGGGATGTTACGTGTCCGATAACCGTGTACTAAACATAAGATAAACGATATAAATATTTACAGGATGATATGACAAAGATTAGAAACTGACGATAATGTCCTATTTTTGAATCCTTAACGTGTAACATGACAAAAACAGTCATCTTTAAAACCTTGGCTACATTACACCGAGATTTTGCTTCGGGTTAAATCCGTTTATATCGCGAAGTCGTTCTATTATAGCTGAAGCATATTTAGACATATTAGACACACAGGGAAACCCTCTGTAAAGTAATTCAATAGACCATTTGCCCTCTCGCCCGACCATACCAATTGAGCTTAAAATTGTTCCTTCACTCAGTCATTAGAAAATTATTTAAGAAAATCTAGGAAAATCTAGGATTCTTTTAAATAATTTTCTAATGACTGAGTGAAGGAACAATTTTAAGCTCAATTGGTGTGGTCTGACGAGAGGGGAATGGTCTATTGCTACTATACAGTATTATTTGCTATGTATATTACTGACTGTAAAATTCGTCAAATTGTCAGAACTCAATACAATGTATGCAGTCGGTTCTCAAAGTGCCGAAGTTAACAATCGGTTGATAACATAAGCATTGTAGTGAGAGTAAGCAATTGTTTTAGCATTGTTTACGCCATGTCTCATTACATGCCAGACACGCTAACTGCATGATAAAAACGTTGCCCTTATATTGACAAAGGAGATGTGTTTAAGAACTAGGCTCTAACTTTATGAAAATATAAATGTCTTTATAAAGTCAGTGTCTATTACTAGTAATGAGAATTGAAAATTGGTATTTATGACCGACTTTGGTCTACAATTCTATCCAAACTATAGTTTGAGCAAGGTCCTATGTTTGTTAAATGGTGATGCGGCCAAAATATGATGCGCGCTTACTATGTGCCTGTTCACTATTCTCTTGAAGCCATCCACGTCTAGCAAATATTGAAAAATTGGAAGCAAATACAGACACCTTGTTTTAATTCTATGTTATACAAGGAACGCATTCTACATATTTTATGTCTCCTTTAGATGGCTACACGTGTTATATTTTAAAATTCTTAAATTGCCCCCACAAATCAAATTTATACAACACTGTCACGTTTCATGTATATCTCAAATCCTGCTTGCATTTACCTTTGCTCACAAATACTGTAATATTAAAGTAAATTCTAATATTAAATGTCATAAGCTTCAAAATCATTCGTACATTTTTCCGAATGAGGATTTCAAAATTTTCCATTGGTTTTTTCCGTTTGTTCGCTGAATTAGAACACTGAATATTTTAGGAAGGAGTTGAATTTTTATTTTGAATAAAAATTGAAAAAATAAGGCCTGTTTGTGAAGTAAATTAATAACAGCGATTGTTTTTGTTAGGCTCACGTGTGTTGGATGATCATAAAACGTGATTTGGAATAAGGATAAATTGTAAAGACGAGCCAAACTTAATTAAAAAAATTGCAGTGTTGTTAACCGACTTCCAAAAGGAAGAGGTTCATAGTTTGTCTGTATAGATCAACGTCAACTCTGTAAATCAAAGACTGATTCAGCGACATTTTAAGATAAGTGCAACGCATTTCATTATGGCAGTTTGTCATCACATTATGGTACTTATATGCCACAAATATCGCTATTATATGGCAGTCTGTCATCACATTATGGTACATATATGCTACAAAGGTATGGCTGAATAGTAAAAGCTGTAATGACTTACCGGTAAACTTTGGAAATCCCCAAGCGGAGGTCCAGTGTCAATGAGTAGCTCCTTCTGAGACACAAGCATTGGTGGCACTACTTTCTCGTGTAGATTCGAAGCTATCACTTTATTGAGGAGGCCTAAAAGAATATACATCTATTTTATACTAATTTCTGTTGATTTAAACAATGTCCGGTTAAAATGTTTTTCAAGTATTATCAAAGGTGGGATTCGGAAAATTCGATTAAGTCTTCAAGTTGCATAGTTGATGTTTAAAGTTTAGTACTATATTGGCACATTTACTATAATACCTAGAGCCATTAAATGCCCCCTTTGGGCACCCTTAGATTGCAAATCTACAATAACCGAATGCTTAGATAACTATTAAATAACTATGGGAGTGACAGCAAAACATTCATTGTCTTTATTCTCGGTTAACAATAAAGTGACTGAGTGAAAATGGTTTTACGTAAATACCCTGACAATGACAGATAAATGCTGCTTTGCTCTCTTTTCATGACCTCTTCGAAATATTAAATGAACTAGTTTCATGCCCGTTTTCAACAACCAACCCCTGAAGTAGTTTTAGATAGGTGTCTTTTAGGGTGTCCCTAAATCTAACGGATCCCTTGCGGTCTAAAGTGACACTTAACTGTTTCAAAACGAAAGTGTTAGGTGATATTTAAAATGCTTTAAGGGTTACCTAAAATTTAAGGATCGTTGGTGAAAACGGCCATTAGTTCCACTTTATAAAAGAACTTGCTACAGTTTTAATAACATCCAGGAATAATTATGCTATTTAAGATTATAATTTATAGCCTATTAAAAATAAAGCAATAGATAATAACATTTATTAATCATTTACAATCGGAACGTTTTATTTCCTTCACGAAGGTTAAAAATAATTATTGCAATTAAACTTTAAAGGGCAAAAATAAAATACAATTTCTTAAAACCAAGCTTAATCTATACATTAAAGTTTATTTTTTTTTAATAATTGCATTATTTTTCTTGCGTACGGACTTCCAGTAAAAACAGACAGACTATTTCGGTTCTGTCAAGAAAAATGAAAAGGCAATTCGCTCAGCTATTTCGGCAATCGACACTCTTAAGCATTGTACGCACTAAGATAGTATTTTAGTCCAGAAGCGAGTAATTTAGTAACTAAACGTGTCCGAACAGCAACATTTAGTGTAGTAAATCCTTTGTTACGTGCTACTCGACTTAAGGCCGGGTGGGAGTTGAAAATCAGAAAAATAGTCATTTTTGTTTCTATGTTCTAAAGAGCTAGTTCGTTTTTTTCATCTGGAAAAAAATATATGTGGTAGATGAAGATTTCAACTAAAGCATTTATCGAATAGATTTTTATTTAATGGTTTTATTTTAATAAAAAAAATAAATACAAAGCACCTTTAGAAAAGTTTAAAGTCTAAAATCTCTAAATTTAAAGCGATGACTATGCTTTTTTTTTAATGCATCTTATAGACAATTAAATATACTGTAGGAATTACCGGACACGTTTATTGTAAAACTTATAAATTTACGTTAATCCTTAAAAAAACATTTATTTAATAGAACTTCAGACGTTAACTTTTCTGTACAACAAATACTGATATACGATTCTCAACTTTAAACAAAGTCGATAAGAAACCATTTAGAAATATCAATCGCATCAGTCGCTGGGCGGGGCCCAAACTGAAAGGTTGTCTGTTCCGGCCGCTCTGAGGCAAAAATTTGCGCGTAATTTTTAAAGATTTTTTATAGATTGTATTAAGTTTTTAAGTGGTTCTTGTTGTGATAATGGGTAATAAGAAAAATGAAGCTAAGTTAGAATACACTTTTTACCGAAAAATTAAAAAAAAACAATTGAACGATGGAATGTTCGGGTAAGTGAAAATAAACTACTGTTTTTCTTTTTATTAATTTAAAATAAAGCGACATATCCTCACTTTACTCTTAGATAAAATGTATCTTCATCTATATATTACATTTGACACACTTTTTTATTTTCTTTTAGCACGAAGAAGCGGAAACTCGATGGCAGCTCTGATAAATCAGATTTCTCAACACAGCTAAACTACATAGAGTAATTCTTGGTATTGCTATTATGTATGGTTATGATAATGGTAGATTGTACACAATATTGTTTAGTTCTATATTTATGTATATCGTAGAATATAATATAATAAAATTACACATATTGGGTAACATATTAGTATTTTTTTTTTATAAACAGCGGAAAAAAATCGGAAGAATTGGTACCTGATTTGGACTCGTGCCGAAAATAATGAGTAAGTAAATCTTTTAGTGTCTTTTTTTGAAATATATTTTATATACACGTATTATAATAGGCAATTGATAGGTGTAACAGAAATACCTGCACTGCAAATACTGAACATTATTATTTTATAACTTTTATTGATCAATTTAGATATTTTACACAAAATAGTCAACAAGTGCGATTGCATTTTCGTATTGAACAAAAGGTGAAGGCAATAAATGGTGCTTTGTTTACAATTGCCATGTATAATAGGCAATAAGTATGGTTATAATTTCGATTAGTAAAGTGCACCTGCGTCAGTTTTTGGCTTTATCTTTTATTCAAAATATGAATAAGCCGGAGCACTTTTCATTTATAAAAATTGTAAATAATAAGTGCCGTGGGTGTTGTTGGTAAGAAATAAATGCAATCTTTCTATTACGGCCGCTTTGGCCAATTCGATGGCAGCTTTGATAAACCGATTTCTCAACAGATCTCAAATACAAAGAGTAAGTCTTGTTATTGCTGTTATATATGGTTATGATAATAGTAGATTGTACTCAATATGATTTAATTCTATATTTGTGTATATCGTACCATATAACATAATAAAATTATGCATATTGGGTAACATGTTCATATTATTTTTTTTAGAAACAGCGGAAATAAATCTAAAGAATTGGTACCTGATTTGGAAACACGTGCCGAAAATAATGAGTAAGTAGATATTTTAGTGTATTTTTTTGACAGATGTTTTACGTACACGTATTATAATAGGCAATTGATAAGTGTAACAGAAATTCCTGCACTACAAATACTGTTCATTATTATTCTATAACTTTCATTGATCAATTTAGATGTTTTATATAAAAGAGTCAACAAGTGCGGTTGTATTTTCGTATTGAACAAAAGGTGAAGGCAATAAATGGTGTTTTGTTTACGATTGCCATGTAATAATAGGCAATGTGCATCTGCATAATTTTTTGGCTTTATCTTTTGTTCAAAATATAAAAAAATCCGTGGCACTTGCGTATAAAAGTTGTATTCAACAAGTGCCGCGTGTTGTTGGTAAATAATAAGTTAGTGCGTAACATCTTTCGACCACATCTTCACCTAACATCAGGTGGGATCGTAGTCAAGCGCTAATTTAAAAATGGTAAAAAGGCTTTCTATTATAGCCGCCTCTCTGTTTACCTAAAAAATCATAAAAATAAACATAATAATGTTTATTTTTAAGATTTTTTTAAACAGTTTGGTATAGGTGAAATAATGTTTTTTTTATATTTTAGAGAATTCGAGGAAGACTATATCATTGAACAAGAACTACAACATAGTGAAGTATTTGCTATTGAAGGAAGGAGACGAATAAATATAATGTATATTTTACAAAGTTAAAAAATGTGTCAAATCATAACAATATTATGTGATATGTGTAATATGACCTTTCTTATTGATTCTGATGACCCTAATCAGGCTGATATAAAAACACTAAACTACGTATTTTAATATTTTTGTCTCATACTGTATACACCATTAGCAGTTCCTTTTTCCTTCTCCAATTATTGTAAAATTATAGTTTTACTAGCTGTTGTGCGCGACTTCGTCCGCGTGGTATTAAATAATATAGCCTATGTTACTCGGAGATAATGTAGCTTTCTAATAGTGAAAGAATTGTTGAAATCGGCTCAATAGTTCTTGAGTTATTTCAATACATACAAAAATACAAGGTTTCTCTCTTTATAATATTAGTATAGATTTACATTATTCCGATTATTTATTTCCTGTGTTCGATCATTATTAATTTCTAGAAATATATTATTGATTTTTTTATTATCACGTATTGGTTTTATTCAATCCTTACAAAAAAGAAAAAATCTTCATTATAATAACACCGCCACTGAATTTCAAAGATAAATTAAATATTCGATAACCACTTTGCTCATATATCAAACTATTTTTTTATCTAACCTTCCTGTAAACCAAATTTAATGACAATATGTTCAAAGAAATCGAAGATATCCAAATGATATGTTAAATAAACATACATACAAACAGCAATTGCTCCCGTTATACTCTGAAACCTGTTATTTTCACACAATGCATATATAACGTATGGTAAGTACAACTCATCTTTGAAAAATATAAACTTAACAATAAATTGTATTCTTATACAACAAAAATAATGCTAATCTGAAACAAAACTTACAATATATTTGATTAACATTGTTACATAGATTTACACATACTCGTACATTTGAATAACATTACTCAGTTATCATATTTTCTATAAAGTCTCTGTATTCACAGTCGGCTAAGAAATAAACTAATTTTGAATTAACGCAACGCTGGCGCGCGCGCGCTTTTGTTATTGCCTATTGTGTTGCAAATAATGAACCTCTTCCTAATTGGTTGACTCGCTCCGCCCACAAACGGTGAAAAAAACACGAAACTGATTTTATGTTACGAACCGGCCCTTCCTTAAATACTATCCTGGTGCGAAAAAGGCTTTAGTATTGCCGGTTTTGAACGCTCTACCGTAAGAACTGTAACCACTGAACCAACAGCCTAAGCTCTAATTAGTACTTTAATGACACTAGAATTATTTAATAAACGTTATCCACGGGTGGTCTTTACTAAAAAGTTAATAAGAAACATTTAAGTGTATTCAAAAGCAGTTACAATGTTTTACTATGGCCATCTAGAGCGATTGATCCCCCTTTGCAATGTTGCCACATTTAAAATATCTTTATATGTACAAAATTATGCAACGAATGAGTTCTTTAATTGCACAAAGACGATGGGAGAGTAATTTATGCATGTAAATTAATGGCTATGGTAAATAAATTAGGAAAATTGTTTGCAACCAGTTACTATATATTTTAAAGGCTTGTTTAATGGGGAACTGTGAATACACGATATAATAATGAAAGTAGCGCAAAATAATAACATATAGACACACATTACTTAACACAAAATTATTATTATTTTTTAGTATGTACAGTTTTCAAGTAAGCTTGAAAAAATCTTGTAACCCTACGGCTTGAATAGACCGATGTCAAGCAATAAACAGCACTACGTCGAAGCAAAATCTTTATCGCACGAACTCGGTCTAATGAAACCATAGGGAGAGGGAAAATCATGACAAAAGTCAAATGGAGGGTCTCGTACAGACTACCCACCTACCTCGAAGAACGGACTACCGATATTATGGCGGTGGCACCACAATATCGGTAGTCCGTTCTATTAAAAATTAGGCTATTGGCGCTTCTTGAACTTAAATGTTTAATTATGAGTAAAAAAACTTATTTTCAAGGAACTTCCTACTGCTTTTTAAACAAAGGACAACCACGTAAAAGCATGTAAAAAATAAAACGTGAGTCTGTCTTCTTGTCACTAGATTCACCAAACAATCCTGCATACAAAACAATAAAAACCTACCTTTATGAACCGGCGGTTGTGTTTTCGGATAAAACAATGTAGAGTAGGCAAAATTGTTCCTCATCTTGCTCTCATTAGCGGGTTCTTTACCTCGAAGCAGCACCGCATCTAACTCCGTATAGTACGGGAGTAGACGATGGTTGAACTCCAAACGGAGAACCCTGGCACATATAAAAAAGTGACGTCACTATGTTAATTAGTAATTAATTCTAGTATTAAATAATTATTAGTATTCTTGATTTGTAAAACTGCAGGTCCCGAGTTCGAATCCCGGCATGTACCAATGTGTTTTCGATTTTCGAATTTCATATGTACATATTTACTGACGCTCTTACGGTGAAGGAAAACATCGTGATGCAACCTGCACATATCGGCGAAGAAATTCAAAGATATGTGTATTCACGCAAAATACGCGCTAGTCGTGGAGTTGCGGAAAATGGAGCGCATCATGGGTCGAAACCTTTAACCTTTAACCTTTAATTCTAGTATTAAATCAAACGTAATAAAACAGCAAATAATGTTGGTTTATAAACCGTATTTAAAAATTATTATCGTCACTAAGGCAGATCTCAGTGTATTTTCTCATACCAAACCTATCGGCGATACAAAACTCACCTTGTCGGAAAATTAATCTGTTTTATAGGCGGACTGAATATTCTTGGTTTGTCGCCGGCGTACTCCGGTTCCCCTTCCCACAGCAGGTACCAGGCCCCGGTACCCAATGCCCAAATACGAACCAAAGCCCCTGGATTGTAGGTTTCGAATATTGCTACTTCCAATGGATATACTGATCTCTCGAATGACACTTCTGTTGAACCAAGAAATTATTTAATAACTATTTTTTTAACGAACCACAAAACTCGACAGACTGTATTTGACATTCCAGGATTCGTACTCGAACATAAAACTTAATTAAACGCAAAAAGAATTACCCCCTCAGTCGAATAAAAATTAGTATCAAATAATATTAATCCAACTATAATAAGTCACGAATTCATCCTCTGATGAGTCCCTTACCACGTTAAAACAATACGAAAGGTCATCTTAACTAAGCCCGTAGAAAATAGCAATGAATAGTTTAAACTTGAGTACAATGAACATATTTCTAATGATATATGAATAAACGATGATGCGAAAGTGAGTGGCGAACTTATATCGATCAAATTGAGGAATTACTCAAGAAGGCCAGTATTAAGAGCACGCGTAACCGTCGTATATGCATGTGTAGATGTATGAATGTAGAAGAAGCGAGAGAGGTGTGTCAAGATCGAGCCAAACGGAGGTCCGTTGTCTGCCTACCCCTCTGCGTTACGGTCGTGAGTTGTATTGTATATGAATAAAGATAACGCTTTATAGTTTTATTGTTTGTGTCACGAAACAACGCAGGGGAACAAACATGTGTTCTCCATATTCCTAATGAATGAAAGTAAGAGGGGACATTTATCGAGACCATAAATTATTAACACAAAAATTCAATTACTTAATCTTTACAAATGAATTTTAAAGTAGCATCATATTTAATTGGGAAGGAATTACGGCTCTACGGTATTGATAATACAACTTTATTGTTAACTAACAGCCGCCCGCTACTCCGTCTGCGCGAAATTAAAATATCACGTAAGTACTTAGGTATGTGTTCTTCGAGACTATGTATACAAATATTCATCGAGATCCGTTCAACCGTGCTGGTAATACCTTCAAACAAAAATCCATCCATCCAAACTCCCACATTTATATTATATGTAAGGTATTTACACTAGTCTAAGCTATTATTAGTATCTAATCTATGGTTATTATTATTCTAAAGATTTTAATTTAGACTCCAATGACATACTAAAGTAAAGCCTAAGAAAAGAATTGCTTGGGATCTTTAGTATGTCTGATACCATAGAGGTTTAAACTTATTATCCCTTATTTCGAAAAAAAATTATAAAGTACTGCGATAAACGAGGACCTTTAAGTCGCCGATTATACGATACTGGAGGACACTCGGAACTACTAACTCACTCGTGTTTATATTACTTAAAAGAGCAGAGATAACAATGTTTTTGATATTGCAACTGTCCACACATCACAAAAAGTTCCTTAAAACTTTGCAACTTAAGTATTTTTGAATACAGCAAACCTGGATAGCGAGAAACCTCTCTAAACGAGAGTCATTTTCTGATCCCGACGAGCTACCTCCATAAGCGATAAACTCTGATCAGAGAGAAACCTCTATAAGCGAAACTAATATTGCGGTCCCTTGACTCGCTCATTCAGGTTCAACTGTAATTCAATTAATGTAATTCAGGTAGGCAACGCATCTGTTGCAGATGTCTATGAACAATGGGTGCTTGCTATTTCAGCGAGTCCTGATGGCTGCTTCGTTTTCCACTTTATAATATAAAAAAAATCCTTATCAGACATTTGTCCTATTACAAGAATTTAAACCACAATCATTATGAGTCACCGGACATGAGTTAAAATTAGTTTCATTTAACAATTTATAATCTATGTTTTAACTCAACTAATTACGGAATATGTAGTTTGAATATTTGTTATTTACAAAATATACAGGGTGTCCCAAAATTCAACGATAAGCCAGTGCCAGTGCATCATCAGATCGGTACCTGCGTAGGGAAAATTAATAAAAAAAATCTAACTCTTTTAGTTTAAAAGTTATGTTAACTTATTTGAATTTAATTGCTCTTTGATACCCGACCCCATTCAAATACCCACTGTCTCTTGAGCTATAAAGATATCCCTGCTTTTTTATTTGTAATTGGTAGCTTAGTAACATAGCTAATAATTGCAGTTGAAAACGGGACCTAAATACCTGTAGTTTAAGTACAAAAAAATAATTACTTTACGTGTTTGCTTGAAATTTTCGAATATTTTAACTTCTCATCAACTTTGTCATGCTACCGTGAAAAAAAAATGTATGGAGGGTACGGTGGCATGTTGTTACAAAAGTTGGCGCATCTCATCAAGATTCTAAAATGGTACAATGTTATGGTAGAAACATGCAAAAACCCTGTTAAAATTTTTTTCAAGTACTGAAAAGAATTATTTTGCATAGTTTCAAAGAACTTTACTAAGTGTTTACACAAGTTTTAAGTTACAGATTCGTGTATAATTACCTTTATTTACACGTGTTGGGGTACGAGCGTGATAGATACTATTGATAAGTCGGAGTGAAACAGGTAGTAAAGTCATAATAAGTGGACCCCCTGGGGTACTTTATTTCTTAACTTTAATGAAATAAAATAACAATTATGAGTTTCATTTAAACAATCATGAGCATCACCACCAGCAACTAGACAGAATTTAATCGAAATAATTAGTTTTTGTTTCTTCTCTACTGTGATTGTGATGGTGATGATGATGTTGCACTCCGACTTATTAATAATAGGTTTCTAATACGCTCGTACCTCAAAACGTGTAAAAAAGGTAACTAACACAAATCTGTAACTTAAAACTTGTGTAAACACTTAGTAAAGTTCTTTGAAACTATGCAAAATAATCCTTTTCAGTACTTGAAAAAAAATATTAACAGGGTTTTTGCATGTTTCTACCATAACATTGTACCATTTTAGAATCTTGATGAGATGCGCCAACTTTTGCAACAACATGCCACGGTACCCTCCATACATTTTTTTTTCACGGCAGCATGACAAAGTTGATGAGAAGTTAAAATATTCGAAAATTTCAAGCAAACACGTAAAGTAATTATTTTTTTGTACTTAAACTACAGGTATTTAGGTCCCGTTTTCAACTGCAATTATTAGCTATGTTACTAAGCTACCAATTACAAATAAAAAAGCAGGGATATCTTTATAGCTCAAGAGACAGTGGGTATTTGAATGGGGTCGGGTATCAAAGAGCAATTAAATTCAAATAAGTTAACAAAACTTTTAAACTAAAAGAGTTAGATTTTTTTTATTAATTTTCCCTATGCAGGTACCGATCTGATGATGCACTGGCACTGGCTTATCGTTGAATTTTGGGACACCCTGTATGTTTATTTAATTGAACATTCAACTTTGGTTTTAAAATTATGTATTATATACATCCTAAAGATAAAAATTAACATTTAAAATATTGTTATAAATAAAGTTAAATTTTTAAGGATTAAATAAAGGAGATTTTTTTTTATAAAATACTAGCTGTTGTGCGCGATTTCATCCTCGTGGAAATAAATAATATAGCCCATGTTACTTGGGGATAATGTAGCTTTCTAATGGTGAAAGATTTTTTTGAAATCGGACCAGTTCTTCTTGAGTTATTTCAATACATTCAAAAATACAAAGTTTCTCTCTTTATAATATTAGTATAGAAAAAGACAACACTCAATTCTCACAAAACGCACTAACATAATGCAAAATTGTAATTAATTTCTTTCTTTGTAACTACACAATTTAAATTAAAATTCCTGAGGAAGATTATGAATGGTTAAACTTTACATTAACATTGACTGATAAGATTGTAAATATTACAACCGGAGAAGGTGTAGATTGGAAAAAAATGTTTTTTGTGCGTTTCTTACTGTCTAGTAAGGCAACACATCTGCATACCTTTAATATTACACACTAACTGTTGTATCATGCAAAATATGTGCCAGTCCTGGAGTTGCGGAAGCATAGCCCCTCCTACTACATGTTAGCTTTTGCTCACGTCTTTATTCGCGCGGAATTGAAAATATAGTCTATGTACTCAGTGATAATGTAGCTTTCTAACGGTGCAAACGATTTTTTTAAACAAACAATTTTAAAATCGGCTCAGTAGTTTTTTGTTATTTCAATACAAACAAAAATACTAATCTTTCCTCTTTATAATATTAGTATTGATTCCTATGGGACTATAATAAGGTTTTAGGTACTTCTTTTATTTCTCATATCGCATAAGAAAATAGTGTACTAACCAACATAGTCTTGACTGGGTATTGCTCGGCTGTTCTGTGGCATGTACTCCTCTTGAACGGATGGTGCTTCATCCCACCATTTCCCATAGGTTCTCTGTTAATACCCAATTAAAAATAATATTATATTATAATCAAATATATCAACTTATCCATTATGGTGTTCATTTAAAAAAAGACAATTTTTTAAGAGGTAACATGTCTATGCGATTATTTTCTTCTGGATAAATAAAATAACAAACAATAATTATTTCAAAATTATTTACCATAACAAAAGCCTGCGGATAGTCCCCGTAATCGGGAAAGTTCGATGGTGGTCCTCGAAGATTGAAAGCGGTATACGAAACACTAATTTCACTTCCATACTGAGAACTAAAATCCTCAACGTTTTGAACAAATTGTTCTATTATTTCTGTATTGTTTTCATCTTCTTGATAATTATTGTCTTTAAACCACAATAGAGAAGATATTATTTCGGACGCGCTCTGCATTTCTTATAAATGCTATAATATTTTAATGCAGTGACCCGACTTTTTACTAAAAGCACAAATACAATAAACTCAAAAGCGTTTCAGCAATTCACAAACGTCGTTATTTGTAGGTCGCTTCGTCTTACTTTGACAACTTTATAACAATGACTGATCTGAATTCTGATTGATTGACCATATACTTCTGCTTATAAAACTCGATAACACTTTGTCAAAGATGAAATAACATATTTATGGTAGCATGTGGATCTATGGTGTCAAGTATGATTGAACTAATTCAACTACCAAGACATCAAAACAGCGATAGGAAAATATCTCTTAGAAATAAATAATAAAATAATTACTCGAAACAATTACCAACTAGATATTTAACATTTTAAATTAAATAAAGCTTCCACTCTCCATAGACAAAACATTACTCTTTGTCATGATACACAACCTATGCTGTCAACTGTCAAGTCAATCAAGCTGTCAAAGTGGCGTGCGTATATGGAAGACGCCAAGAATGCAATTTTGTTTATTTCAATTTAAGAAATACGAATACTATTTAGATTTGGGAATGTTCTTTCATACAAGATAAGTGTTCAAGTATAGTTTTACCAAAATGGCAGCAGGGCCTATTGCTGAACGGAATCAAGGTATATTATCAAAGATTTTATGACCGTTTTACATTTGAGGTTATCTTTTAAAGTTAGCGAATTCAGCAAGCATTCTTTGTAAACCAACATTGTCTTGACAACCGAAAGAAAAGCATAAAAGTTTGTCTACTGTCCACTGCCGCTTTTATTTAATTTCCTGCCTTCCTGCTGTTGCATAGTCGTCATATAGTTCTTGTTATCTCGTTATACTTTCAAAATACAAATACACTAACATTTTTATATTATCACCAATGACAACATTCATGGTCAAAAATATCAAAGTTCTTTATGTTGAGAGGAGACATGCTCTGAACCTATACCGCTTTATTCCGAAACAAGGATCAGTTTTATTACTGTTGTACTTTCTATGTTTGATATCGTTACATTCATAAAATTTATTCCAAAATACAGAACATCCTTGTTTGTGGTACTTATGATACATAATTAGGTCCAATGAGATGCCTGGTCTATCTTATTTAGTACCGAGTGTCCTCCAGTATCGTATAATCGACGACATATTGGTCCTCGTTTATTGCAGTACTTTATACATTTTTTCGGAATAAGGGGGGATAAGGTCATATTGGTATTCCCTTTTGTGCCGCTCCATATTGTTTCATATTATAATGCAGTTTATTTCTATCACATGAATATAAATTTATGTTATTTGTTATTTTATTCCAGATGCAACAATATATGTTGGCGGACTTGATGACAGGGTCTCGGAGAGTCTACTCTGGGAACTGTTTGTGCAAGCGGGACCTGTGGGTACGTATGGACTTGAGTAAATTAAATTCTTAAGTCTATATTAATTGTCTCAGTGCCAATAACGCCTGAGTGTTTTATCTAATAGTGCCAGATGCGCGTTAGCGACTCACACATCGAGTGTGTTTTATTTCACGAAAAGAGGGTAATTATTATTGACATTTTTCACATATATTGCGAAAAGATATATGGCACTAAGATGGTTAATATTATAAAGAGGATTTTTTTTTAAACTTTTGTATGTATTGAAATAACTCAAGACCTATTGGGCCGATTTCGAAAATTCTTTCACCATTAGAAAGCTATGCTTGAGTAACATAGGTTTTATTTTTTTAATTCCATGCAGACAAAATAATAAATAACAACTTGTCTTCTATATGAATGGAAATTATTATTTTTTTTTAATATTATGGCATAGACAATGATGAGTGTATTGTTTTTTTTTTAATTTTTGTATGTTTGCATTTAACTGTCATTTTGTTTGTATTTCAGTGAATGTGCATATGCCCAAAGACCGTGTCTCACAGACACATCAAGGATATGGATTTGTTGAATTTATGGGTGAGGAAGATGCAGATTATGCTATTAAGGTAAGACTTTAATAAATTAAGATTAGACATTGAACATTTAAAAAAATAATTACACTATGCAGACAAAAATTAGTAAAAAAAGTCATACTTTATTTTGTAGTCAATGAAGTCAAAATATAAATTTTCAAAAAAAAACCCAAAAAGATGCAAAAAATTCTATTATTTTTCATATTTTGCAGGTGATGAATATGATAAAACTATATGGAAAGCCTGTCAGGGTCAATAAGGCTTCAGCTCATCAGAAGAACCTTGATGTAGGAGCTAATGTGTTCATAGGAAACTTGGATCCCGAAGTTGATGAGAAATTACTTTATGACACATTCTCAGCGTTTGGTGTCATATTGCAGACACCAAAGGTGATTATTAATTTTATTTAATTGTAATACATATTTATAGTTTAAGCAAAAAATAAAAACCTGGTATTAAATGTGTGCATTTTGCAAAGCATTTTGACAAAATTATCTTACACCTTAACTTTTTTTAACACAAACTAAAGTGATAAAACTTCAGTTATCACAATAAAGATCATTTATGAATGTGGTCTAAAACATAGGCCTGAACATGAAGAAAAAAAATGTTTGACCCTTACATAACGAAAAAAAAATCTTTTTTTTTTAGGTAATGAGAGATCCAGAAACGGGTAATTCAAAAGCGTTCGCGTTTATTAACTTTGCATCATTCGAAGCGTCGGACGCGGCTATAGAAGCTATGAATAACCAGTATCTGTGCAACAGACCTATATCTGTGTCTTACGCCTTCAAGAAAGATGTCAAGGGAGAGAGGCACGGATCAGCTGCTGAAAGGTTTGTAGATTTTGCACTATTGTTTTTTTTTTATTACTTCTGTAAAGATATGTTACCAATGGGTTAATGTATAGATTTAAGTAACTTTTGAAGGCTTAATTTTTAGTTTTTTAGACTTTGAGCAGAGTACAAAGACAAGTGATTGAATTGTGGTAATTGTTTTTTCCTCTAGATTGCTCGCAGCACAAAACCCTCTATCGCACGCGGACCGTCCTCACCAGCTGTTCGCGGACGCGCCGCCGACAATGATGGGCCCCATCCTAATGGCGCCACCGCCGCCGCCCGCGCCCAGCCCCATGCCCCCGCCCGGGCCACCCATGGCCGGTCGTCCACCACCACCGCTACCAATGGCGGCACCTCCTCCACCCCCCTCGAC
>QDHC01003014.1:127397-168351 GCA_013186455.1 Papilio dardanus tibullus
ACAGAAATAATAATTTCATACTTAATTATTGACAAGTCTTATATCTCAAAAATTTAGTTAGAACAAATTTATACTTTTAGTTGTAGAAGACAACGGAATCTTTGTTTCATAATGTTTCGTTGTGTTTTAGAACACCATGTATGTATAGCACTAACTTTCATAACTGTGAAATTCACACTTCACATCATAATTCAGTTGGCAGTACCCTTGCGTTCTAAACTGTCTAACTTTGTAACTACATTATCTACGACATAATGAATTAATTTCATATATTGAACGTGTAATGTTTGATATATGAGGGTATTTAATAATTTTCTCACTTTACCGATTGTATTGGGAAAATGAGGCAATTTTAATTATAAAAAGATGAACATCCACTAGCAGTACATTTTATTAAAAGACTATCTTAAACAAAGGTGTGAATGAAATTTTTTTAAAAGTGGGTAATTTATGTCATATCTTAAAACTATATTGACCCTATTGGCTTCATTAGACCTTGTTCGCGATAAAATCTCCGTTTTCCCTCTAAGACCCATAGGGTTATAGAAATTATTTTCAGAAATCAGAATAAAAAAGAAGAGTAGTGGAGAGTTTTCGTAGGAAGGTCTGAGCTGGCTCTCGTGCACTCTCGTGCCACTCATTTTTTATTCGTCTTGGCGAAAGGTCGTCAATCTTGTGTAGTCAGTCATAGATTTCACAAGTCTATACTAATATTATAAAGAGAGAAACTTTGTATTTTTGTTTGTACTGAAATAACTCAAGAACTACTGGGCCGATTTCAAAAATTCTTTCAGTGTTCTAACAGTGAAAGAATTTTTGAAACCAGCTTTCTAAAGCTACACTATCGTCGAGTAACATAGGATATATATTTTAATTTCGCGCTGACGAAGTCGCGAACAACAGCTAGTATTGAAATAGCCTGGGCAAGTGCGCCCTTTTTCATTTTTATAGTAAAATTAGAACAAAGTGCTTAAAATATAATTGTCAGATTTAAAAAAGGTAAGTTATCATAACTGAGTATTGCAGTTTTCTGATGATTCAAAAATATTCACCTCTCGTATCTAGTAAAAATCTTTAAGCTTAACCTCGTACCTATTTTAAAATACATTTTCTTCACGTATTTTGAAGCTAAAATCTTTAACCTTCGGTCGTTGTCAATTAAATTGAAGTGAGGGATATGTGGTTTCCAGTTCATTGTTCTCTATAGTAAGTGCGCGCACCGCAACGAAGTTATCCCCTTACCCGGAATGTTCTCGAACAACCCTTTTCGTCCAAAGGGAACGTCATCGAATTCCATTACAGAGACGTAGCTTTGACAGGAGCTGCCATTGAACGTAAAATTTCCACCGAAGATATTTCACTTGTGATCAATTTATTGGAAATCCTTTGTTAAAATGTTATAGGTTATATCACTTCTGAATTTAATTTTGAACATTCTATTTGTTATATTATTCTTAGACTTAATTCCTCTCACATTTATGATCTAAAATGAATAAAAATGTTTAGAAATAAAAGAATAATCCGTAACAACGAAATATGTCTATTAGATTAGAGGCTAAAGCAATAATTAAGTTAGAAAAACAGAGACGGTATTTTCATCGCACCGAGATAACAAGATTAGTGCAATCATATTATTTTTATTGGTTTTGTTTTCGTAATTACCGCTTCTTTTGTTTAAAAATAAAATTATTTAAATTCTATTGTGTAGAACTAAAGTCAGTCTACTGGAGGGTAAGTCGATATCAAACGGTATTCAAATAAATAAAAGAAATGCGTTATAGGGGATAGGGACATAAATATAACATATCCTTCCAAAATACATAAAGATATGAGATTTTTATTCAAGCATAAATAGTCGGCGATAAGGCACTTATTGGTTAAAGTTTTGTCATTTCAGAACGAGCATCGTAATCTCAGCAAACAGCAGAGGGTGCGGTCAACAGAAAAGTTTTTATTACCATACTATATGAATACGATCAAGTTAGTTCTTACATATTGCTATAGTATCTTCCGTATAGCACTGCAGCGCTGTTTTATAGACAAGCTTGATTAGTTTTATAAAATAAAAAAAAATATGATCGCTTTCCAAAACTCGAATACCGTTACTAAAACTGTAAATAAAAACTTTGCCGTAAGTTTGTGTGTTTTAAGTTAGCTTTATGGAAATCTTAAATATTGGTCTTTTAGCACACATAAATAGTGTAAAAATCGTAACAAAAGATAAATTAGGGAAGAGGGTTTGGTGGGGGAGAGGATTGTCCACTTTCTGTGCGTCTCCTCCCTCGTAGATTAAGGGCTGGCAACGTATTTGCAATTGCAGATGTCTATGGGCAGCGGTCGCTTCGCTATTTCAGCGAATATAGGTGGCCCCTTGCTCGTTTGCCACTTTATACTATAAAAAACTAGGTTAGGCATAATTAACTGTTGCCGTGCTGTAATCGGCAATTCGTCGACGATAAATGTTTAGTTGTACCAATGTTTTTTACAACCTGAAAATTTGTTAAAGCAAAAACTCGTAAATTTGTAGAGCGACCGGTCGTATATCGTTAAAAGGTAGTCGTTAGTCTTTCTGATTGATGTACATAGTTTAGAACTGCCGTTGACTCGGATATAGATATCTACACTGAACGAAATAATTAGCGAAATAAATAATTATATGTCGCTAGATATAAACCATTCAGGTTTCATTAGCGTGTAAGATAGAGATATTAAGTAATGTAGCTTTTTATTATGATCAATAAATAAATAAATACAGTCGGACCTGGATAAGGCAGGTATGGTCCCGTAGGACGATTTCAAGCGAGAAACGCAGAATAGAGATAAACCTCAATAAGCGAGACAAATGTTGCGGTCCCTTGGGCTCTTGCTTATCCAGGTTCGATTACAATATCTATTTCCAACTTCGGAATAAGTTTATTACAACTGTTATTTAAAAAAATAGACGTGTAAAAAATATAATGAGATCCAAGGTTCATTTTGGTGTCGTGGTGATATTTCTGAATTTTAAAATGTAAACGCGAACAAATCGATATTTGATATTTGAACTTTTTGTTGTTTAATAATTATTTTAGTTTTAATTTTAAATCTGTGATACATGTAACTTACAATAAATGAGTTTTAAGTTACTCTTGATTCGAATTAGATTGGACTTAGAAACGATGTTAGTATAAGTTGATTTATTTGTTTTGTTCGGAAAAGGGATCGTTGATTTTAATTAAGGACAAAGAACCTTTCCGGTGACCGCTATTCTTGATAGGCTCTTAAACTATTTCCATCTGAAAGGATTGTACGCAACGCTCCTTGTGCCCAAACATTTCGTGTGAATTTTAATATTCAAAAGGTTTCTGAACTTACAATAGATATTTAACATTAAAATGCTTTTAAACGGCCTTGATGAATTTATTTATAGCACTACGTATAATTTAAAGTATTTTAAAGACTATAGACAAACTTGATGACGACTTTACAAATAATTTTTACCTCCCACTAAAACCTGACGGCCCTCACACGTATTACGGCGGGGTCGTGGGCACTGTTTAACGTCCACGACAAAATATTTTTTTTTTTTTAAATAATTTTTACCTCAACCAACTTTAAAGATTTTGCTACGCATATGCTACGATTGGCTACGAAACACGGAGACCACCCAAAATATATTTGATGGGCGATATCGCCGATTAAATATATGAAACTGACAATGACATGTGTGACATATCGATCATCATTGTCAGTTTCATACATTCTTGACGTTCAATATACAATCGCTTCGTAGAGAATTTACTCTTGGTGACCACTTACACGCTGAGCGTCGGTGGCTCAGTGGTTTGGCTCTTGACTTGCAATCTGCAGGTCCCGAGTTCGAATCCCGCCATGTACCAATGTGTTTTTCGATTTTCGAATTTCATATGTACATATTTACCCGACGCTCTTACGGTGAAGGAAAACATCGTGATGCAACCTGCACATATCGGCGAAGAAATTCAAAGATATGTGTGAAGTCGACCAACCCGCACTTGGCCAGCGTGGTTGACTATGGCCTAGTCACCCCTTAGGGGGTAGGCTCCGTGCCCCTCGGTGGGGACATATAGTGAGCTGGTGATGATGATGATGATGATGACCACTTACATATTCTGAAAGAGTTTATAGAATATTTTATTCCTGTAGTTATATTGTAATCAGTATATTTTAAACCGCAAGAGTGCAATAAGAAAGGGGAGAAGATAATTACAATCAGTGCGGCTGCTCGAAGTAATGGATTTATTTACGATAAAATCTCTGAGATCAGCCACCGGCATTAACTAATGATATTAAGGGAGCCGATAGCCCCCGTCCTTTACCCGAGACTCGTTTTACTTTGTTTAATGGACCAGTGGAAGTAATCACTGCCAGGAATAGTTTGTTTTCCTTTATTTTATAAGATAAAGTTTCTTTAATGAAATTTTATGTGAAATAGTTTTTGAAGACATTAGATGCTCATAGTTGGGAATGGTCAGCGGTCATATTAAATTTTAAATGGTAAGTGGTAGGATTAAAAAGGTTTAATTTTGTATTTAAAATATATTTATAAACTAACAAAAAAATTTAGCAAGTTTCTATAATATCTAGTGACCTGCCTTATTAGGTTTTCGTTATTTCCATTTCTACCCGAGCGAAGTCGGAGTAAGTTACTAGCTTGAAAATATAATTCATGCAAAGTATGGTAAACCGTTAATTAACAGGCATGTTTGAAATATGTAACGTTAATCTTAACTTAATTTTGTTTTTGATTGAAAGCAAACGATGCTTTTTAATGAGATCGGAACACGCGCGGAAATGTCGTCATCAGACCACGCAATTAAAGCGTTACGTAAAAACAATTAGGATACTGGCATTTAATGAATAATGCTTTGAAATAATTATAATTGTTTAATTTATTATCATATTTATTTAAAGAAAAATCTGTATCCTCCTCATCTGTATATTAAGGGTAGGCTACGCATCTGCAATTGCAGATGTCTATGGGCAGGGGTCGCTTCGGATTTTTCAGCGAATCCTGGTGGTCACTTGCTCGTTTTCAACTTTGTATTAAAAAAACTAAATACTTGAAACTAAGGAATAATATGCTTGTGTTCATAATAATAATGGCTTTGTAAAATTACATATAATTAACTATTGTTTAAATAAGATGTATAAAGTTTAGTATTTATATTTAATAATAGAAAGTCTAAACATAATACTCGTATGTACAATGAAAACATCCAACTTATGGATTAGGTTCAAATTTATTTTTATTTTCGTTCAGGAATTATATAATTTATGTCACATACAAAATTTAATCGTGTGGAAAATTAATATCAATTATATGTCATTGCATTTACCTCTCATTATTATCTATTTACCGTTAACAACCCACTTTAAATAATTAAAATATTATCCATAATTTAAACCGCAAACGCGCAATTTGTAGAGCATAAATTATTAATTCATATTCAATTATTTGCTCATAATAGTGGATCAAAAGTTTATTAGACGGTCATTATGTTTTAGAGCTTAGTTTTATTATATTATTTTTGTTTAGCTAAACCATAGGTAATTTCACACATTTTACAATTTTATAGACACTATTTTAAACTTTTTAAAGTAGTACCCAACTTTTTGGAGTAAGTATAAGAAAAACAAAAGAAGTCACATCGAGCGTTCTTCGAGGGTAAACTAAAATCCATTAGTTTTAAATACTTTACCCTAAGGTACTATTTTTCCCCATTCTCCTCTAGAGCAATTTTCCGTCATCAAAATAAAATGAAATCCTACTTGTGTTTAGTAACAAAAAAAATGCAAATGAACATAGGTTAACTTTGCGTTGTTTTAAAGTAATTTACATTTTCACTTTGTATATTATCTCTTGAAATTCTTGAGACTTTAATGTAGCCCCCTTCTAAATCACAGCTGTGTATGAAAGGTACTTACCAAAAGTTATATGCTTTTACTGTTTCTAAGTAATTATGTTTAAGTACGTACTTGAAGTAACAAGAGTTTAATTTTAGGGGTGAATATGGACCTGCATTTTGTCAGTCACTTGTTCGGAGGCGATTTTGAAACAAAATGTCATAATGAAGTGGTGCTTATTGTATGAATTTGTAACGAAAAATATCATATTTGCATTAATACACAAAACAATAATAAAAATGCATGCAGTACTCTTCGACGTTAAAATTTTCCATGATGTTTTATAAAAAAGTAGACCAAATGAAAATTCCATTCAAAGTTAAATTCATTAAAACATAAAACGAGACAATGTAGAACTCATTACAAAGTAAACGAGTTTGTCCTGGCCAAACATTTGGCAAATATTTGAACGTTAGACGAAGCTTACCTTCCAAATCATCATATTACGTTCCAACACAATATAAAATTTAAAATGCTACATGTAGAGTTAAAGAAATAAATTTGCTACCCACCTAAGGGATATATTTACAACAAATTAACATAAGAGTAATAATTAAGCACGTATGTATGTTACTATGTAAGTTTTCGAACTTAAACACGTTAGTGTTGCACCGAAATGAGCGTCTGTGGCTCTGGAGTTTAGCTCTTGACTTGTGAACCACAGGTCCCGAGTTCGAATGGTGCCATGTTCCAATGTGTTTTTCGATTTTCATATGTACATTTACCTGAGGCTCTTACGGTAAAGGAAAACATCGTGGTGCAACCTGCACATATCGGCGAAGAAATTCAAAGATATGTGTAGTCACGCAAAATACGCGTTAGTTGTGGAGTTGCGGAAAAATGGAGCCCATCATGGGTCGAACTACTACTTCATCGAAATGAGTATGCGATAAATGCACACGACTGTATTCCCTAGTGTCCTAGACTATTACACCAAGGGTCATAAAAAGTGTTGTCTAAAAACAAAATATCCTAGCATTCTACAAAATGAAAACACAGTTTTTTTTACTATTTTGAGCAAAGCGTTTCATTTTATATTAAAAAAGTTATCTACACGTACTGCCGTATACACAAGTGATATTTCACGTCGCCAAAAACTTTGTGAGCGTAAAATAATTAATCTCCATAATGTTGACAACGACAACGATTAATCATTTACAAAGTACAGCGATATTGCACTAAAACTTCAAGAGGCCATAATTTGCTTTAAACTTTACAACATAACGTTTACTGTAATTTAGGGATGTGTCAAAACAGACAAGTCAACTATGCTGGAAATTAGGCAATATAGCAGTTATAAGGCAATCTAATAATAATATTTAATAACTAGCTGGAATTAAAAAAATAACGCGGAATTAAAAAATATATAGCCTATATTGCTCGGGGTAATGTAGCTTTCTAATGGTGAAACATTTTTTGAAACCAGCACAGTAGTTTTTAAGGTTTTTCAACACATACAAAAATATAAAAATACAAAGTTTTACCCTTCATAATATCAGTATAGATATGTATTATTGTATTATTAATAGTTCAATAAACATATTTAATAATATTATTATTGGATGGAATCACTGGATGTGGCATATCTTATTCGCAAGTTTAAGGTGTTACTTACTTTTTTACATATACATAGGAATTCACAGTATAGTTTTCTAAACATTTTATGTTGTTTTAATGTTGCAAAGCACCTTGTTATTTTCCTAAGCGTACGTTAAACACTAAACGTGTTAGAAAGTTTAGTGAATTCACTTCAGTAGCATAATGACGTCATTTTAGTGAATCCCGCCAAACAATCGTTGTAATGAGCTCGCAACGAGCTATCCGCACTGTCGGTCGCACGCTGCAATTACCAGCTGTTTTGTCTACATAATTGTTCAGCACGGATTAATTTTGTTCAACGCAGTCTATCTAAAATAAAAATTACTACGTACGTAATTTTAGAAGGAAGAAAACTATGTATTTATTATTTAAAGTATTCTTGTTATAGTATTAGGAATTATTTCAGGAAATGTCAAAAAAGTTGTCAAATGAGAGCCTTTGCAAAAGGGGCGCAGTTGGCCCTCGTGGCAGTTCTATTCGTCATTTCGAACAATCGTTATTCTTGTGTCGTTGTCTTGGTGTAGACTTGTTAGATATTTTAGAACGAAAATAAGTTTATGTACAATAATATTAGTCTCAGTCACGATAGAGCGGGCGACTACGACCTTGATATTTTTTTAGTTAAATTAGGGCACGGGTCCTAACAGTAGTTATAATCATACAGTATACCTGAATAAAGTAGTAATACCATACAAATGTCACGGAATCGGGGAGTGTCTACGCATAATCGATTGATTGGTGCTACGAGTAGCTACGGCGTAGACCTTTATATGTGACCGAAAGAAGTATGGCGCTGTAGTCATTCTCAATGGTGCTTACTTTTATGTTTTCAAAACGTTCATACTAAGATATTTCACTGCCAATTTAAGCCGCAAATTACCCCTTTAAACTAATATGTTTAACCGTTTATTAAATAGTAGTTAATTATTGGACGAATTTGATGCAAAATTGCAATTAGCAGCACATTAGTGATGCCCACCTCGACCTCGCATCTCCATTATCTATTCATGACTCGTTCAAATGCAATTGGAGTACGATCCCGCACTTCTACGACAAAAGTACTATTCGCATACGTTATAACTCGTATCTTTCTGTAAAGAGAATTTACGGAAGATTGTAATTTACTTACTTTAGACTTTAGATCTAATTAATTAAGGTAACCACGTCCTTTTAATTTATCTATATCTATACTAATATTATAAAGAGAGAAACTTTGTTTTTTGTATTTATTAAAATGACTCAAGAACTACTGGGCCGATTTCAAAAATTCTTTCACCATTAGAAAGCCACATTATCCCGAGTAACATAAGTTATATTATTTAATTTCAAGCGAACGAAGTCGCGCACAACAGCTAGTATAAAATACGATCAAAAGAACTGGATAATTTAATTTCAATTTAATGTAGCTGTAAATCTATTTACAGTTTTTTCTTTAACTTTTTAAACAAATAAACTAATGAACCAATAGAAGTAATAACAGAGACATAAATTAAAAAGTTAAAATCGTTCTAAAATTAATAATTTTGATAAATTCATATTATTTTCTCGGAAACTATCCTCAGAACAAACATGTTTTGATTGTTGAATGTTTGAAACAAAGTTTCAACGCTTACAAAATAAAAGATACGAAGCGAGTTTGCTGTCAGAACTTTAAACGTCACGTTACAATTTTCCGTTTCGTTAAAAACATTCGATATTTAAAAATTCTATTTTTGAAAATAGAAACCTGCTATTGATAAAAACAAAAAAGGGCTAAAATCCAATCCCCCTTATTCCTAAAAAAATGTATAAAGTACTGCGACAAACGAGGAGCAATAAGTCGCCGATTATACGATACTGGAGGGCACTCAGATCTAAATAAGATAGACCAGGGGTCTCATTGGACCCAATTATGTATCATAAGCACCAGGAACAAGCATGTTCTGTATTTTGGAATAAGTTTTCTCTCAATTGTTAATCCACAATCCCTTCTATAATTGGCATTGTTTGAAATTACGTAATTGTAACAACTTTAGTAACGTTTGCGTAATCGAAAGGGATCTATATCTAAACAGAAATAATTATGAGATCGAGTGGGATTGCCGCTGAATAGTGGGCGAGAGCAGAGCAAAGAGTCGTACATCACGCTCCGGTTGACTAGTGGCTCGTAATTAAACGTTAGACGAGTGACACACCGACATATAGGATGACTAACATTAAGACTTTAAAAAAAATACTCGTATATGTGGAAGACTATAAGGCTTTTGATCAATAGTAATCTGTAACAAGGGCATTAAGAGGACGCGTAATTGTCGTATATGCGTAGAGTTATGAATGTAGAAGAAGCGAGAGAGGTGTGTCAGGATCGAGCCAAATGGAGGTCCGTTGTCTCTGCCTTCTCTGGGATACGGGCGTGAGTTAAGTTCATGATGTCCTAATTGTTATGATGTATTCTACAAAAGTTACCGTAGTTAGGGGTTAGCAAACTGATGATGGCCTCAGTTTGGTAAAGAGTTTACTATAATAAAGGTACTTAATTGAGGAAGCGTCGAACACTAATCTGCAATAGATAAATCTAAAATTAATTTGCTACCAGGGGGCTTACCTAAAGTACATGGCAATTACAGCGAACATCGAAAATTTATGTAACTGGCAATGCCGTTCGATATCTCACACGTAACAAGTACATGATTATCGAATGCCATTGTCAGTTTCATTTTTGTCGATTCCATCAGCGATATAGCAAATAGAAAAGTAATTTGGGTAGCCCGCTCTTTATTCTTAGCTCAACATATCTTATGTCTGTGTGTCACACTTGATATTTGAGTGAGAATTCTTCGTCAGACAATTGGATTGAAATGTTGAGTTCATACTAAGAGGTATCGTCTGCGCTGACACGTGTCCTGGACACGGCAACTAGCGACACGAAGCATTGATGGACTATGAAATTGACCTCCTTTCTACTGTCTTCCACTTTCACGATTTTCGGTAACAAACATACCTGATTAATAGACCCATATTAATTGATACAAAAAGACATTAGGATGCTGTTACCCTACAGCCTCATTAGACCAAGTTCGCGATAAAAATGGACATACAACACATTTGTGATTTCTCTGGCGTTGCAAATGTCCATGGGCATCGGACCAATTAATTTAGTTGATTCGCGGCGCGTTTGTGCCTTTCTCCTATAAAAAAAATAAATATATGCCTTAGAAAAATCTCCATTTTTATCGTAAATTCGGTCTAACGAAGCCGTAGAGTTACTATTACTCTAATGTTGCTATCAGATTAGTAGCTTTTCCACACTGATAAGGTAGAAATAAATTAACTAATTCAAAGCTTAACGAGCACTATTTGAAAATAACAATGGAGAATCACAATCTTAATGGACTTAGAGATTTAATTATCGAAGTTAAGAGTTCAAATAAATTACACGCTTCATTGAATCCGGTCATTGATTACATTCTCTTATCTCTAATTCGTTTAAAGAATAGAGTTTCTTGTTATTTAGTGGTTAAAGTCAATGTTTTACTTAATGTGTATTTTTTTCGTAGGACTCGGTGCTATAAGTGATAAAGAAGTTAAGAGACACATATAATGCAATATTAAACTAGAGACTAAAATAATAAAAATCTTTATAACCCCGTTATTAAACCAATAAATCATTAAATACCATTCTTCAAAGCGGTTAAATGCGTTATTTTTCAAAAGGAAGCGAATCAAAGGAAAAAAATATTCGGAAAAATATCTCAATGCGCGGAATGTCAATAAAGGAAGAAATAAACAAGAGCGTATTTCGTTTTTGTGCGACGTCCGAAAATGCACAGAATATTAATGGGGTTTTTCTTTGTTATACATAAAGGCGGCTACTGACGACCAGTATTTGAGCTACAGTACGAGTACTGAGTACAGTTCTTATTTTTGCCCACTCACGTCAGTTTTAACTACGCAGTCGAACTGTACGTTAAAACTGAGCTCCTGTAGCCGGCTTTATACTTATAGGTCTCCACTTTATCAGCGATAATGTAGCTTTTTAATGGTGAAGGAATTTTTGAAATCGGTCCAGTAGTTCTTGAGTTATTTCAATACAAACAAAAATACAAAGTTTCTCTCTTTATAATATTAGTATAGAAAAAACATTCCACTATTCTTTTCAATTTATTTATTTGAACGTATATTTTAATAATAAATCCATTCACCTATAACACAATGCTAAAATAGTTTTATTTTTTTCCTATAGAGCACTCTACTTTATTACAAAATACTGTTATACTTTTGGTCAAGTATTTTATTCAATTAATTTCGTTAAAAGCGAATAAATAAAAATATTTTCGTTACTAGAAGAATATCGATATTTTTTTGTTAGCAACAATGTTTAATCAAACTTTTTAGTCTTTAAAATGGTAATAAGAACATTTTTTTTATATCATAAAGTGGCAAACGAGCAAGCGGACTCCTGGATTCGCTAAAATAGCGAAGCGACCGCTGCCCATAGACATCTGCAATTGCATATATGTTGCCTACCTTTAATCTACAAAGGAGGAAACGCACAGCAAGATAATTCCTCTTCCTATACGTCCCCTTCCCCGCCATATCCATTTATATATTTTTGTACAAGTATTTTTGCAGTGAAAATACATATAAATAGAAATCTTAACAGCCAGTTTTCCATATCAAAAGTTCAAATAAGAAAACAAACTCGTAAGATAATTTATACGAAAGTTTTCATTCCAAACAACATCCAAGATAAAGCCCTTTAGTAAAATTTATAGCGCTTGAACAATGGCTTCTTAATCTATTCCCCACGTGGCTCGTGCGATTTAATTCAGTAAATACACACGTGAAATCCCAAATGAAGCAAACAATGGCCCAAGTACCTTTTAAACTGAAATAAGCTCCCTCTACCGGGTTAAATAGTAAGTATAGTAATCTGCGGATTCAAAAAATAACTTCATACAAATACACAGTTTCATATCTAAGAGAATTAATAAGGACTGTTAAAGAAACATTAATTTAGCAATCCTTATTATTGTAGTTAGTCTTCAATTGGTCTCTAAGTTTGACTTTAGTGTAGTAATTTAAATCACCTAAGAGACAAGTTGGAATCAAACGACTCAAAGTTACTTTTAGAAGATTGAAAATAGGTGCAAGTGAACAGTGTTCAGTGAAGATTGAGGCATATAAACTCTTTGCTGGCATACTGGCCACTAAGACTTTTGCCTTTTGATATTAAGAAAAAGTTTGGTGAAAAAACAGGAGAGAATCGCGCGGGAAGTCGAAGAGATATCGACGAAGATGTAGTTACGTAAAGAAATTTAAGTATTATGTTTATGTAAATATGTATATAGTTTAAGATAAAGTTAAAGTATGTTTTAAAAAGAAAGTATAAGTTACCAACGAGAATAAATGTATATAAACTGCCGTGCTGCCGTTTCAATTTTGTATCCGTCCGAATCAAGTAATTATGATATACAAAAAGTTAGTTTTTAATATAAAAGTTATCCTTATTTTAAAAAGAACAAAATTCAGACCAAAATTCACACCGCATATAAAATTATAATTCATATCCACGTGTGACTTTTAAAATAAAATTCATGGAGATCATAAATATTAAATTCAAAACGTACCGCACAAAAACCTTTGTTATTTAAATTCAAAAATAATCCACTCATTTACGAAATCGGAGGATTAACACCTTTGTAAATTAGCTGACAATTAAATGAAATTATTTTAATTGTTGTTATTACATTTGTTAATTGTAAATTAATTTATAAGTGACATTCCGAAAGTTACGAGTAGCTTAATTAGCTTAACAAAAAGTATTAATGTTTGATTTTCTATTTAATTCAATATGGAAGGCTGACCAAATAGTTAAGTATCAACTCTCGATAGGGTACACTTGTTTGGTATATTACAACCACTGTTAGTTATAATATTTAGTTTATTATTCTGGCAACATCACTCTCGTAGTCTATGGTCGTTACTAAGTGGATATGGTTTGGGAAGGGACGTATAAGGAGAGGAATTATCCTCTTACTGTGCGTCTTCTCCTCCGAAGATGTCTATGGGCAGCGATGGCTTCGCTATTTCAGCGAGTCCAGGGGGCTTCACAAAGTATCTTTCGATTGGAGATATCGCTGATGGAATCGACAAAGATGAATAAAACTGACATTGACGTTCGAGAAAATCATGCGATTGTCATGGGTACGATATCAAACGTCATTGTCAGTTTCATACATTTTTGATCTTCGCTATAGACTCGCTTCGTAGCGAATGTACTTTGTGTATGTCCGCTGGTGGCCGGTTACTCGTTTGCCATTTTATAATACAAAAAAATAATGTCAAGCCAAGGTCCGTCTATTATTAAAATATATATGTTAAGACCCTAATCTTTCAGCTCGCCCGTCGTAAATATTACTATATTATTAACATAGCCAACCTCCTTAATATTACGTTTGAAAAAAAAAACAAAGAGGTAAGTATAACATTTCACGTGCAAGGAAACAAAGAGGTTTCTGTTTCTGTCCAAAAGCCGTTAGCTCTTAAGTCGTAATTCACTCTAATACGTTGACCTCTTTCGGCTTGCCAACATTCTTCTTACTACAAGTTAAACGATGGTATATTTTTGGTAAAACAAACAATTATATGACTACCAATTTCTATCTAGCAATAATGTAAAACTGCAAAATTTAAAAGTTTTTAATGAAGACTAGTTATTTAAATTTAATTTAGGTGTAGCTATTTTAGATATTTTCTACTGAATTGATGAACGAACCTAAAATACAGTCGAAAATACAAAGAAGTAGAAGTAGAAGTGAGACAATATGCCTTTATATGAGTGAAATCCTTCAATAATGTGATTTGATATATCCTATCATCCGGCTATACAATCCTATTTAATACATTATTATAATAACCAAAGATATATTATACTATAGATGGAGCATTCAAAGCCTAAAAGTAAGGCTTTTTCGTTGACCTCCGGAGGTGGCTTGTAGTGAAATTTCCCCAGTGTTGTCCTTTACAATACATTTGCCGACATAAAAAGTCATGTCTCTTATTTTAATTTTATTTCATAGTATTTACTAAAGTTTAATATTATAATTAATCGAAAAAAAATTAAAACACTAACTTGTTTGGTTTTGAATTATTGTTTTAAATAAGGAAAAAGTATGACAAAGATTTGGTATTTTTTATAATTTCTTACGCGGCACGCTAATTGCTGTCAAACAACTATAGAGTGCTCCATCTATATATAATATATCTTTGGTAATAACGTAATCCGATTACTTAGAAATCATTTCATATTAAGTTAATATGAAAAGGCAGTTCCTAGTAAAATCATAATTGCTTTGATCAAGTTAATACAAATCTCTAAGAAATTAGAGAAGGTAATATTTATTATTTGCTCTGTCCAAACGAAACGAAATGAGAATTTCGGTAAATAAGGAAAAAATACAGTAGAACAAAATATACAAATCCAATAATATGATGTTATATAAAAATAATCCGAATAGATTATATTATTAAAAAAATAAAGGGACTTGTAAACATTTTGTCGACAGTCACAGAATAAAAAGTTTTTTGTATTTTTATATTACAAAGTGGCAAACTAGCAAGCGGTCACCTGGACCGCTACCCATAGACATCTGCAATTGCAGATGCGTTGCCTGCCTTTAATCTACGGAGGAGGAGACGCACAGCAAGAGGATAACACCTATGCGTCCCCTCCCCCGCCAATCCACTTTAGTTAAATCTTTGCATAAACTTCACACGGGCGTTTCTTAACGAGCTAGATTCGAAGCTTACCGGATAACCCAAAGGAAAAAAACTCTCATTTAGACATTGTATGGATTCTATCAACTCAATGGAACAAAGTTAAATAATATAAGCCACTTACAATTAAAACAATTTTAGGTAGCCTCGTGTACGAAGGGACTTATACGAATAAACAAAGTAATATACTTAACACAGCGTTCAAACTTTTACCTTATAAAAGCTTGGAGATAAATTCTGAAACATCTTACCCCGCATTCACACGGACGTTTATTTAACGTCGGAACTGGCGCTTTTTGACATCCATGCTCATACTATTGTTGTAAAATGACTTTTGTTCCGTTTAGCTATCGCTCAAAATCCAACGCTGCGCGATAAAAAAATTTAATTGATAAGCGCCGCCGTGTAGACAGATACTTGGAAAGTTCTATCACAACGCTTTTTTAGCGCGCGTTGAAAAATCGTCCGTGTAAATGCGAGCTTACGCTTGTACGGTGTTAATATTTTAGCGAGGCTTCCTTACGCTTGTCAGTTGCTTGTCACTTTCTTACACCTTATAATGTATTCTTGAATAAAGTAAAAGTAGCATATTTGTATAACCATTCATATATATTACTGAAATGTTTTATTCTTAATCAAATTAATTTATCCATCAGATGTTTCAGTAGTTAGGTTCGTGTTTTTGCAAATTAAAATCGAAAAATGGAATCCTTTTTATAAGGACAGAGTTTTATTATACAAAATTTCAAGAAACTAATAATTTTCTTCTTTTTTTAATTAAACGAGGATGATTAATAATAAAGTGTGTGCGTCAGTTACATCGTTAATTCTTCATCTATGTGTGCGTCTCCTCCTCCGTAGATTAAGGGTAGGCAACGCATCTACAATTGCATATTTCTATGGGCGAATCCAGGTGGCTGCTTGCTCATTTGCTACTTTATAATATACTAGCTGTTGTGCACGACTTCGTCCGCGCGGAATTGAATAATATAGCCTATGTTACTCGGGGATAATATAGCTTTCTAATGGTGAAAGAATTTTTGAAATCGGCCCAGTAGTTCTTGAGTTATTTCAATACAAATATTACAAAAATTCAAAAATTCAAAAATACAAAGTTTCTCTCTTTATAATATTAGTATAGATAAAAAAAAACATTTTACTTATCATACTTTTCATATTAAAGAGCAATTAAGCGTAGAAAATGAAGTCGATAACATAATTACGTGTTTCAATACTCTATCATTACAGTAAAGCCCTTCGTACACAACGCTACGCTAATATATTTTAATCTCTATTTTAATATTTAAGGCCGGCAACGCATCTGTGGTTCCTCTGGTGTTGCAGATGTCCATGGGCGTCTATGATCACCTCGGTGTTCCCGCTGCTCGTTTGCCCCCTTTTCTTATAAAAAAAAAAAATCTCTAAGCGACCTACACAATATAAGCGTATATTTCGGCAACGTATCTGTTCAGTCTTCAACTACAAATTTTTCAGCGACCTCTTTAAATTTTGACACCACTTAGATATTAAGCGATGCCGATGATTTTGAGTTTTAACATTGGGTCGTAAGCGGTCTACACAACATAAGCGTCATCTACACAATATATATCAGCAACGCGTGTGTCTACGAACTACTACTAGGTTCTATTGCATAATTCGCTTATAGAAAAACATCAAACATCGCATATTTTTGAGTGTGCAAATTTCTTTATTCTTACTAATGAAACTATTACCGTCTAAGATAGAATCCAGATGTTATTATATGGTTCGGTAATTTTTAACCATTTCCTATCATTTGACAAGATTTATACTCATACATCCAAGCCGAAATAACCATTTTTAATATAGTCAAGTATTTGAAATATGTTTATGTGAATCAAAATTCACTCGAGAAATAAACATAAATTTTTATCTATTACAATTATTGCTTTAATGTTATTCAGATAGCAGATAAATTTCATTTTATGGATGAATTATAGACGAAAATAGATGTGCATTCTTAGATCGGTATATCAAATAAGGCTCTTCATACACGAGGCGATGCTAATTCGCGTTTTTGTATATAAGATACTTACGCAATATATCTGGGTATCTATGTACGTACCTTTTTGATATTGTATATAATCGCTTGGCGATTAAAAATCGCAGATTTGTAAAGCATAGTGTACGGAGGGCCTAACACAAGCTTACATTGACGGTAAATGTAGTAGCTTGAAAACTATACGTTCTTATTTTGAAGTAGAGAAATATAAATTGAGATTGCAATTCACGTAACGACGCCGACACTCCCACACTCCGGCACTCCCACGCTACGGAACTCCGACACTCCGACACTCCGACACTCCCACACTCCCGCACTCCCACGCTCCGACACTCCGACACTCCGGGAGTAATACAATTATACTGTAATACAGAAAGTTAACAAGCTCATTTCGTCGCGTTCCAGTTTTGTCGAGCAATGTTAACACCCTGTAGCTTTCATTATAGAAGCATCATTTATTCTATACAATGTTACAAATATAAGGTGAAAAATATATAATAGTCACGTCCCTTATTGATAGATTAGTCATATAATACATACTAATTAGACATACATATATAAAAAAAATCCCATCCGACCATGCCATTCCTTTGTCTTATTTTTTACTTAAAATTATTAGATAGTAGATAGTAGATTTTAGTGAATTTACTAATATTTCCTTCAACCATTCCAATTAATCTTGTGTTAGAATATGGTTCACGACAATAGTCGAATATTGGTATTCGAATCCACGACCTCTAGATCTACAGTCCGTAACTCAAACCATTAGGCCATAAAGTTTTACTAAATCTGTAATTGGTTTTAATATTTTTTCTTGTGAAATAAATGTGATTTGTGAAATGTCAAGGAGCATTAATTATCGTTAACAGTTCTATTCTCAGGTCGAATTGTACCACTAAATCTTATCGAGTTCAGGCCATTGTAATGTCTGAATAGGCCTCGTTAAGTTCCCATTATCACCATCTCATTATCCATCTATCCCTTTTGGGTATACGCCTTACAATAGCCTATTTATCGATCAAAAGGTATTAGTAAACAATTAGATTATTGATTTAATCTAACTAGCTGTTGATTCGGTTTTCATTTGATATAATTACTTCCTACTTATTAGTAAAATGGACACCTAGAAACTTGTGCCTGTGTATGAAAATTATATTTTAAAAATAATATAAACTGCTTAAACTTGTTTTTCTATGTAGTAGTAGTGTGGGCTATGTTTCCGCAACTCCACGTTAGGCACATATTTTGCTTGAATTTTTCTACGTAACTGACCCGGATTTGTAATATAAAGATTACAAAAAATGGAGTCTATGAAAATCTTCGCCGAGAAAAAATTACGTCAGTTTTTTTTAATGTTAAGATATGAAATATTATGTTTTTTTAATTCTCATAACACAAACTTATCCGGACTTTGATGAAGAAAAATCCAATTTCCTTTGCGTGGCATATGAAAAGACCAAGGATTTTTTTTGCTCTTTCAGTTAAATATAAAACAGCGGAAACTGTTTAATCTAAGTTGTTATAGCTATAAAATATTTTATTATATTTCTTTAAATTAATCGTTGGCTAAGAAATGTTTTTATATTAATGCCGGGGTATATCTCCTTTCCTTTTTGACATGCCTAACCTCGATAGTAGCATCTCTTTCACCGGGCCACAGATCCTTGTTTATCTATACTAGTAACTTCCAAACAATCCAAGATATAGTAAGCACATATTAATACGGGCGTTTTTCTAAAAAAAAAGCATTGAGGTAGAAGAAACGCATTTCCATATATCTTTTCACAAAATGTATAGAAATGATAATGACTTTCGATATCTCACACACAAGCATATTACTTATCAAATGTCATTGTCAGTTTTACACATTTTTTCGATTATCGAAAGATACTAAGGGTAGTAACAAGGTCATTTTATAGCCTTCGTAATAAAAGAGCTTTAAAAAGCCAACAGCAATGTTGAAAAATCGTCCATCTGAATGCAGGCTTAAGTAAACCAGCTTTATTATTTCGTAAATATAAGATATAGCAAGGTGTACCTAAAATAATATAATTCGGATTATTATACGGGAATAATAAATTATGATTGATGAACTCCGCCCTTGTATTTCTCAAATGTAATTACATATGAATTGCCTTTATAGGCCTCATACATTATTAATTTTAATATTTTATCTTCTGCTTCCTAAATGAATTGTATATAGAAATAATTTATGTTATTGTAACTAACATTATTAAATAATCGATTAAATTATTTAATAATATAAGTAAAGCCTAATAATTAATGAGAATCAATATTATCTTTGGAAATATCTTAGTAAAAGATTAACAATAAAGGTCATATACTTAACTTAAAGTATTATACTTAGTGTTAAATAGCAATATATAAATTTAACAATATAAAAGTGTTAATTAACATTTAAGGATAATAATAAACATAAAATATATAAAAAGTGAAAGTTTTTAAGGTTTAGGAACATTATTGTAATATAGAGAGACTTATAATAAATACAAGTAAATATTAAGGTGTTCGCGTATTGACGTAAGGTGTTCGCGTAATGATTTTTTAATTTCTCAAAATTAATTAAAAATGTGTTTTTGGGGTTTGGTTAGGTGTATAAAGAAACGTTATAAACAAAATAATTAGTTAGGGAAAAGTCGATTTCTATGCGCGAACGCCCTACCGGTTTTAGGCGACCATGTACCGCATGTCAGCTACCGAACCATTAGTAAGGTGTCGATGCGAGGCGACACCGGGCAAAAATTGAAATAGTCCAAAGGTCTCAAATGGTGTTATAAACATATTGTATGGTACGATATGATACAAAATGGACTATTATTGATATAAATTAATGAATAATGATTTTATAAACTGTATTAAGAGTCGTTATAGTTTAATACTATGTTTATACGACTCGATCTTTGATTTTGAACAATCTCGCTAAAATCTCACATATATAATATAATAAATAATGCACAATCATGGTTGAAGGTTCATCTTAATATAAAATAGAGGTTGTGAAGGTTTCATTAATTAAATAAAAATAATGCGTTGGGATACCAAAAGTATAAAAATATATAATAATTGAATTTAATAAAGAGTAGTGTACTGAGACGTGTTATAGCTTATATAATAAAAGGCATTATAGAGTCGAACTCTATTAAGAGTTATTAACACCTTACAAATAAAATTGGAAATAGTGTTAGAGCCTGACTCTATATGAGAATAATAAAATTATAAACAATACCATTATAACGATAAAACGATACCAGCCGGGTATAGTGGTAATCTAATTACTCATTATATTCTGGTTCGGGAGGAGTATGTGCTAGCACTTCGGTGTTAATATATACTCAGAACCATGTTTTAGGGCTACGGCTCTAGATAATGGGAATCTGATGTGTTAGAGGCTTGCTTCTATAAAATGTCGGATTACAACTTTCCGAAATTGATTTGGATTATTTTACCGAGTTTAGAGGTGGCGAAGCTCGATACCTAAATATGGATTATTATCGACCTAGCAGAAGTGTTAACACACTTTTGCCGCAATAATGCGTCCTTTACTGTGTATGAGTTTGTTCACAACTCAGACTTGTATAGAGATGCTTATTGTAAGACAATATGACGTCTCGTGACGGTTGTAAGAGATGGCTGCGGCACTCTTGGGTCTAAGCGACTGTGCTTATTACTAGTAATAATGCGTAGCGTGGTGAACCATAGAGATGCTGCGACACTCTTCACTGGAGCTTGATGTTTGTTGTCTACCCGATGGTTATTCTTTAATGAGGCTATCACCGGGTCGGTCATTTCCATGTGGTGGATAATTGAGTACTTCGTGACTGTATGAACTCGTATTATGATCTGGGTTGATGGAGGACCTTTGCTAAGATATTGTCGTTTGCTACGATATCTCGTGCGCGCTTTGGGTGTTAGCCCAACGGTTGTGCCTTGTGTTGTGGTATGACGCTTATCTAATTAGATTTGCCCAAGTCGGATCCCTCTATTCGGGATTGCAGACTGTCTGACCTCTTATGATTTTTAAATAGTAAATGATGGCCAGTAGAGTTGCCCCCATTTTGAAATATTAATGGCAAGTTGTTATTGGGTGATGCAAATCTGATCGATGACCACAGTTTACACAACGAGTTCCTGAAGTATTGAATACTTATTTGAATATATTATAATTTTGGCTAAATCCGCTTTGTACATGGTTGGTGGAGCATATGCATTTCCTCATGCGTGGTGGTAGCTGGCGGGAGCTGAGCTCTCAAGGCTGCGGTAGCAATCGCACAACGTGGGACCCCATCCCTTGAGGAGAGTATGACACTCACAATGCGCTCTGCAGGCTGAAGCCTGTGCTGACTATGACAAGGTGGTAATGCCTTATTTTACACTTGACAGTGTACAACATACAATCATCGATTGCATTTGTGCTTACGCACTAACAACGAGCCCAGAGCTCTTTTTGCTGGTTCGCCAGTATTTTGTTGGATTCCAATGGCCAATTTTTGTCCCTTTCGGGGGGAGTGCAATTGTTGGTCGGCACTCACCGCACACGGCGGGGTGCCTTGTTGGAGCCGTGTGCCTCCCCACATTTTTTTTTTATAAAAATGAGGGGAGCGATATACTCTTGTATTGGGTATTTTATAGCTTAATGATTGTAAACCCTTTACAAGAGCTTTTTCTTTTTATTTTGTTAATTATTTTAATTCATTTAACTTCATTTAGAAATTAAGTCTAATTATAAGTCTTCTAAGACTTCGACATTCTTGATAATTTTTATTCCTTCAAATTTATAACCTAAAAGAATCTGATTACTACAAATATAACACAACGTAGAGAATATCCTAACTAGACGATCACAAATATAAATTACTGTTGGCCAAGTAATATAATTAACCTTTGGAAGGATCATGATTTTATAATTCTGGTTATTACACTAGTCTATGAGTGATAGTGTATAATTCAGAAGATGCATGCCTGAATGTAGAGATGCATGTAAGTTTGAACGATGGAGAGTTTGTGGAGAGATAGAGAGGTGAGGTAGAGTGATTTGATTTTGATTAGAGGAGGGGGAGATGGTTACATTATGAATTATTAAATATTTACGAAACGGAAATATTCTTCCCGATCTTATTTCCAAGTCGAAAGTTTAATGATTTCACCGCTAGATGTCGTTCAAAGCTTATATTGTTGATTAACGAATTCTACTATCTTAAGAAATAGTTTAACGAATACATAGAGATTTAAATTAAGATAATTTGCTTTAGAAGTTTACACAATTTGTGGCTGTATGTTAAAATATTGTTTATATTTAGAATTATTCTTAAACCTGCTATTGACGCTCAATTTAAACTGTACAGTTCAGCTGGGCAGTTAAAACAGACGTGTGTAGGCAACAATGAGAACTTTACAGTTCGGGTGTACAGTTCAAACTGACGTATATACAGCTAAAACTGTGCAGTCAAAACTGAATTTTTTTTTGGCTTTACTCTGATTTAAGAATGAGGGAGCTCGTCATTTACATCTAAATGTCAACGATAACATTTAATACGCAGTCGTGTTTTCAATCCGGAATGTGTATTTGAGAAGCAATAACAATGCCTTGTTTCAACAAATAAATTGAAATTGGAATTCTAACCCCTGACGCCGGGGTTACAAGTTATTTCTCAAAGGGGCCAACGGTTATTTACCTACATTTCTTTTATTATTTTTTTTACGAATACAAAAATATATTATTTGTTATTTCGGTAAGGTCAATATTGAAGCAAATTAGTTTCTTTAGCTATGTTTAATCTAGTTGTGACTAGGAAACCTTCCTTAATATGTAATTATTAAAAAAAAGTTGTAGATACAAGCTTACCTGTACGTATGTGATTAAATATCTCATAATGCAGCCATTGATAAAAATTGACCTTATACAAGATTTCTCTTTTTCTCTTTTCTTGCTATACAGTACGTAGAATGCACAGGATGCGATCGATCTATTTATTGCAGTAGACAACCCTATTTGCCTCGGAAATATTGAAAATATACTATTCGTAAGCAACCGTGAAAATGTCTTTGTAAGAAGAGTTGCAGTTCTTACTACATTTCCTGTATCAAGCAAGATTTTATAAAGTAAAATTGAATCCTTTCCTTATATAGTACAGTTTATACTCGTAATTTCGCTTTGATAACAATCTGTGTACAATTTGCTTTCTATACTTTACCTTCTCGATTTGCGAAAATATTCTTCAAGTCAATATCATCATCATCATCACTACATCATCATCATCCTTTCTGACTCATTGTTGTCTCTATGGAGGGTTGGAACTGTACTTATATGTACTACTCCATAATTCTTTTTAAAATTTAAGTTTTTTGTTTTTCCAGTAGTTGCTTTTTGTCAATTTACTTAGTTTAAATTGTTTTTGTAGTCGTTTTCAAAATGGTATATTGTACTATAGCTTATTCTCATTTATTTTTCAGCTGTACTCTAGTAGTTGTTTGTGCATATATACTTAGTGCATGATGTGTTCTTATTTAAGTATAATTATATCTTGCCAAGTTGTTTATAAGTTAACAATAATTATTAAATAAATAAAATTAAATTAAGTAGCTCTTGACTTGTAAACTGCAGGTCCCGAGTTCGAATCCCGCCATGTATCAATGTGTTTTTCGATTTTCATATGTACATATTGTATTTACCCGACGCTCTTAGGTGAAGGAAAACATCGTGATGCAACCTGCACATATCGGCGAAGAAATTCATAGATATATGTATTCACGCGAAATACGCGCTAGTCGTGGAGTTGCGGAAAATGGAGCCTATCATTGGTCGTAACCTCTAACTTTTTTTTTAATAAATAAATGCTTATCTATCAGACGCCATATGTGAATTTACTCCCTTCTTACGTATATCCTAATTTACAAAATCTCGTTCTTTGACCTCCCTCAAAAACATTTGTAGGCATTTACATTGTATCTCATTATACTTTGTCCCTTTCATCATTTATCAAGCTTAATGAGACGTAACAATTATTCGATCACTGTGAAGTTTAATTTCAATATATTTCATACCAATGTACGAAGTTGTATTGACATATAAATTCAGTTTCCATGACGCAGCGCAAACACGGGAATTGTTTTAAAATGAAAATCGAATTTCAATTTTTGTTATACGAAACAGCCATCAAGCTGAAAATGTATTTTATTTGTTCATTGAAATGAAAGGCGCGTCAAATTATAGACTTTTATTCGTGGAAATAAAATGTTTACTTATTTAAGATATGATAATAAAAATGTTTTTAAAGCTGTAAAGATGATACTATTGACAATTTTAATTAAATAATGTTTCAATAAAGTCAGTACTGACTCGATACAGCCTAGTTCAAGTTCATTAGTGTTATTCACTTAATAAATTTCAAAAAAGTGAAAGGAACAGAGCTACGAGTATCGTGGTAACCTTAAAAAATGAAGTTAAATAAAAATAATATATATGTACAAAGAAAAGATTATTTTAATAAGGGTGAAAGCAACATTAATAGACATACGAAATATTCATCACACATTGTGAAAACTTAAGAATTATGGGTTACCCTTATTTACGTAGGAGCCACTTATCTTTTTATAACCTCAAAGAGTAGAGATAAACAGACTAGGCAAAGTTTACTAGTCTTTGTCGGATACAAGCGCATCTAATTGCAACGTCAACAACATCGAGTTGTTTCCCTTTGTTAAGTTACTATAGAGTTTCACAGCCTTGTTTAATTTATTTGATACCTCAATTAATTGGATAAGAAAATAAAACATGTATTTTTTTGTATAAAATCATAATACTTAAGTAACTGTCTGCCACTATAATAAGCCGAAAAATACATACTAATGTACCACATTGAACAACTTAGGTTTTACGTTTATAAGATTATAATTAAATACAATTGATCGAAATAGCGCAAAGTTTAAAAAACATAAAAATCCTTTGGTAACGACAATCAGGAGGGCTACGTAAAGTACTATTCAATTGCCGATATCGCTGATGGAATCAACAAAAATGTATAAAACTGACATTAACATTCGATAAGTCATGTGATTGTCACGTGTGAAATATAGAACGTCATTGTCAGTTTCATACATGTTGACGTTTGCTATAGAATCGCTTGGTATCCAATGTACTTTGGGTAAACCCCCGGAACATTAAAACCTGCTACAAACGATCAATTTAACAGTTCGACTGTACAGCTATAACTGACGTACACACGTCAATTTGAACTACACAGTTCTCAGTGTTGCCTACAGAAGTCAGTTTTAACTGCGCAATTAAAACTGTACAGTTAAAACTAAAAGTCTGCTGCATGCTTAAGTCTACAACCTTAAATGTTAAGACAACTAACATATAAAACTTTGTGTCTGTAAAACATAAAACGGACTCAGTACAGTCGGTAAGCGTACAATGGTATGTAATAAACAATAGCTCGGTTCCCTAGTTGTTTGTTGTTTGTTACAAGTGTTACATTACATCGAAGAACTTTTAATTGGGTCTTCATTCTAACAGCAAAATACTACTGAAAATTTTCTGTATTAAAACATATTGTTGTCTCTATTTTTTACAAAGAATATGACAGGCGAAACAACATATTTCTATACTAATATACAGAGAAAAGATTTGTAATTTTTATATTTGTATTAATTGAAATAACTCAAAAACTACGGGGCTGATTTCGATAATTCTTTCACCATTAGAAAGCTATATTATCACTGAGTAGCATAGTCTCTATTTTTCAATTTTATGTGGACGAAATCGCGGGCGAAAACTAGTATTTGTTACAATGATATAATCTGTTACAGTAAACGGTTAATGAACCAAAGGGCTTGTGGTAACTATACATATGTATATAAATATATTGTGGTTTTTAATTACGACTCATGTCATTTGACTGGTTTGATGAGCGGCGCTAATTAAGCGGTGGTTAATGACCGCAATTAATCTATAAACTAATTAAAATAATATAGCGGTATTATTACAATATTTTTGGAAGTTTGTTTACGACAATATATTTCACGATTTTTTTATATTATAAAGTTGCAAACGAGTAAGCGGCCACCTGGATTCGCTGAAATAGCGAAGCGACCGCTCCCATAGACATCTGTAATTGCACGCGTTGCCTACCCTTTATATGGCGGAGGAAATGCACAGCAAGAAGATAATTCCTCTTCTTATACGTCCCTCCCCCGCCAAATCCACTATCCCTTCCCATCATTTCCATAAATGATTGATCGATCTGTACAGATTATTTAAATATGAAATTTACAATAAAGGTGTCTCTTAGTGACCGATTAACCATTCTGGGTGTGACAGATGCATTCTCGTAAGCTCAAAGTATGAATTGAAAAATTGTTAATACCGAGCGGACGAAGTCATGAGCGACATCTAGTCATACCCGTATAACATGTGTAGCAAATAACATTACGTAGGAATAGGACCCATTTAACATATAACGTTTTCGAGAAAAGTTCTTTAATTTCTTTCGTCATTTGTACCAACAGTGAAGGCGAAATTGTTTTAAACTTGAATAATATGGGAGTTGTTAAAAAGTTTGTACATAATTCTTCAGACGCCATAAGGCGTTGGTAACATTCGGCGATTGTTTAAAAACTATTCTTCACTCTTATCATTAATGTATGTAATAAAGCCGAAGGTCAGGATCAAAAATGACAACAAAGCCAGATTGGAAGAGTCATTTAATCCACATTTTTTTTGTGACTGAAAGTCACTGTTTGCCTAAAGGACTACAAAAATACAAAGTTTTTATCTTTATAATATTAGTATAGATTATTATGTTGATAAAAACTCAAACAAAAGTTTGATTTAGTGATATAATAATAACTGTAATGCTATTCACTATTCGTATACGTAGGGCAAGTGTCGAGAAAACTAACGAAGTAGAAAATGCGCCATTTCCTTTGGTCGCGGCGTGCGAGCAATACGCACCATTAGTTTATAAATATTCTCTAGAAAAAAGAAAGCTACATTTTGATAAAAAAAAACTTATTTTGTTCCTAGAAAAAGTAGTGTTTTTTTTAAATTCCGTATAGAAGGAGTCAGCTGCAATAGCTTGTCTACAAATAAAATTACTATCCGTTTTCCATTTAGTTAAGTGGACGTCAGATAAAGATATTACAAACCTTTTATATGGATTCAATTGCTATTTTCAATTTAAAACTATTTCTCTCAACAAGAGATTTCCATTTGAGAATCTTATACGCTTTTGCATTAACGTATTTCAAAAAGAACAAGGAGTATTAAGGGATTTAAATAAGTAATTTCATATTATTTTATTAAGATATAAATATCGAATATGTTCCATCTAGAATTTCCTTATATTGATAATAGACTTACTGCCGATTTTAGGGTATTTTAATAGGCACTGTGTTGTATGGGCTATGGTCTGGTTGTCTCTGGGTGTCTCGAGCATCACGCCATGTTGACAGTCGTGATAAACGTCATGCCCGGCGAGAAGCGGTGCGCGTGTGGGGTACGATTATAGACGTGGTGTAGTGATGATTGAGACACCCAGACAACCAGACCATAGCCAATTCAACACATCCACTAAAACTGGCACTTAGATAACATTTTTTGTGCTAAATCTACATATCTTAGATGCTATCTATAATTTGAGGGCCTCTATCAATATGACTACAGTCCATGCTCTACCTGTGAAGTTGTGATACTCTACCATTTAAATAAAGGTTGCGGAAACCCGTCATCTGTATTATTATAGTTTTAAAATATTTTTGCCGCGTTATAGCAAACTATTTGTATAAGAGTCGCATTCTAAATTTCAAATGAATTTTCGTTATTTGTTTGAACTGGCTGAATCAAATAACAGCTTTTTCCTATTTGCTTTGCTTTCAAATAAATATTTTATATATGTGTCGTAAAAGTTTTAGCTGTTTTTAAGTGTTTTAGTATTTATTGGAAGGGGCTTAGAGCTATTTTAGAGGGTAGTGGGCCGAAAAGTCCAGTTTATCACGAAGAATTACGATCTACCACTATAAAACTTGCGACAAAACCACTCTCTTATTTTTTAGGATTCGTATATATAACCATTAACTGACTTCTTCGTTCTTAAATATAATCATTTCACTTTTTACTTGTAAAAAAAGTTGTTTTTTTATTGTTCCTGCTAATCAATATCTATGCTTTTTTATTTTTTACTTATTTATCGAATCTTGTCTAAGTTTAGGTATTATTAAGGTAAATAACTTAAGACTTATGGCCGAATATTCAAACGCTACTTAAATTTAAGCGTCGCTTGAAATATAAGTGGTGTCAAAATTAAAAGAGATTGCCGTAGAATTTGCAGTTTAAGCGTAGATTTAACATGTAAGACGCTCATATTTGAGTGGAGTTTGAAAATACGGGCGCATTTATGTTAAAGTATTCTCATATATTCTATATTAGAATGAAATTCGGTATCGTGAAGATCCAACGCAATCCACTTAAGTGGCCAGTGTCGTGTGGTTTTATTAGAAGTTTATTCTCAGATAACATTTAAGGGAACCGATAAAATATTCCTTGTCTTAACATAACCTTCTTTTCTTAGTTTATTTTGATAATATTCAAGTGGTTTGTTTATTGTCGATGGATAATATAAACAATCCCCGAGTAACATAGGCTATACTTTTCATATTTTTCAATGATACCTTCTGTTCAAAGCTTAAGATTTGTTTTTAAATTAATTTACTGTCCGGCATCATTCCCGGTGCAAAGGCACCCATGACGCTAGCGGCGATGCCGCGCTGAATGGCAATGGATAGTCTTTGCACTAAGAACGAGCCGGCACGGGGGTCTCCTTGTATAACTGTAAGCTCACGCCCCACTTCGGCAATAAAGGTTTTGGCCTCCGCAGCCCAGCAGCAGCTTATGATTTACTTAGACCCGATTAATAAGTAAGGAATTTTTCAATTATTATGTGTCATATAACTATTGATGGGCTGACAACTGGAGTTTTTATCCGAAACGGATAAAAACCTGTATGATTAGGAAAACAAAGTATCGAAACGTTTTACTCCAATTTCCCCAGTATTGCTAGGGTGAATTTTTTTTCCCTTTTTGCCATCAGATCCTGGTAGACATATACATACGCGAAAGTACCTAATAATTTTGATTTCAAAAGTGGTTTTCATCATTAAATTAATTAACAAAGCGTGTTAGATATAACTTTATTTTTGTTATTCTTTTATTCCAATTCGTTTATTCATAAAAAAAACCATGTTAATGTTAAATTACATTTATGAAATGACAGATAGTTTTTACCCACGTTTTTGGTAAAAATAACGCCGAACAGATAGAAATTAAGAGTATTTATCCATTTTGAGTTTTTATTCGGATGAAATCCCAACACTACATACAACTCAATAAGTTATGTCATTTTCCCCAATAAGTAAAGGTAAAAGTCACTTTACAAATCTGACTCGACCTTACATGATGATAAATACTGTCAATTGTTATTCTTCAACAATATTTTACAGAATTGAATCATATTTCCATCTGAACATTTCGAATGCATTGTAAAGTAGAGACGTGCCATTTTTCTCGATAAAGTTTCTCATTTTAGAAGAACTATTGCCCTCGTTTTGAATAGTAACTTTAACTTACAAAAGCTCTTCCGAGCGTACACTTTTAACAAACTTTAAAATACGCTTTATTTAAGTGAATCTTCTCAATGAAAGGCATAAAAGTTTTCTTTTATAGAAAAAAAAACAAAACACAAACCAATATAAAAATACTTTATGAATATTAACTTGGCTATTATCTTTGGTAATACATTACTTCGTTTTAATTTACTTATTAAAGATTTAAATGTAGTATTTTATTTTAAATAATGGTATATTTTATACCACAGAAACGAGTATAGACTAGATATTGAAAAAGAGAACTAATTTACTTCTTTAAGCATATGACGCAAAAAAAATGTATGATTTAGTTCTATTCTAAAAACATGTGAGTTTTTTTTTCCGTTTTGTAATACTAGTAATACTAGCGCATTTTACGCAGAAAATTTCGTTGCGGGAGCTTTATCAAAATATGCGTGTAATGATCTGTTTCCACTATATTGGATCTGCCAACAATATTTGTATGCCAAAACACGTTTATATTCAAACTAATAAAATTCAATCATCATGAAATTCATATTTAATGTTTCAAACACAGTTAAATTAAATTGTTAAATAAAACTCGAAAGAATGAATATTTTTTTATTAGCTAATATTCATGTATGTAGTAAATTACAAAAAAAACTTAAAAAACACTTACAAAACAAAAAAAAACGCAAGACATGAATTAACATTTAGTTTACAAGTTCAAAAGGACGTAAGTTGAGAAAGAAAGTGAATTTTCTTTAACCAAACAGTTACCCCTATTCACACCAGCGCTATTTAAACGCGCGCTAAAAAAAGCGTTGAGATAGTACAAATGCATTTCTATGTATCTGTTTATACGGTGGCGCTTTTAAATTTATATTACGCAGCGTTGGATTTTGAGTGCTGGACGAACGAAACAAGAGGAATTTTACAGCGATTGTAAGAGCGAAGGCGTTAAAAAATCGTCAACGCTAACGTTAAAATAGCGTCCGTATGAATGCAGGCTTGCTAGACAATCGAAGTTTTATTAAAGATTTTATATTATCTTAAGCATTAGATTTAAAAGTTCTCCCTTAAGACTTTAATGCGTCAGAGTTTATTCACAAACCAAGTTTGAAGTATTAAGGAATTCAAATCGGGACGATAATTGCCTCTGGCGAGAAGGGTCTAAAGGTATTGAAGTATGCTGGAGCGTAAAAAATGTTTTATGATTGATGAGGCTTTAAAAATTTCTCTTTGAAGTTTTTAAGTTATCGGAATCTATGTAAAAAATATATTTAGATAAAGCAAACTCGATTTTTCCAAGTACATAGAGGTAATATAACTTTTAATTAGTTATGTTACATTTGAATAATTAAGTACTTATGTTTAAAAAGTTTAGTATTTTAATGTTAATATTCTTTGACACATGTTTCCTGGGGAGAATAAGTATAATTAGCTACAAAACTGTAGAACAAATATTTCTTTTTCTTCTTCTAAAATTTTTAATAAAACATTTTTTCGACAAAGACAACTAGCTTTTGTGCGCCACTTCGTCCGCATGGAATTAAATAATATAGCCTATGTTACTCGGGGATAACGTAGCTTTCTAATAGTGAAAGATTTTTTGAAATCAGCACAGTAGTTCTTGAGTTATTTCAATACATACAAAAATACAAAGTTTCTCTCTTTATTATATTAGTATAGATATTGACCAAAAAACATTGAGCATAAGTATTACTTTTTTACGCGCTGCTGTGTGCAGTAGGTCACATTAAATTTTAAAATGAAATGAGAATTTGTAATTGGTGTAGATGCGGTCAAATATTTAATTTGTGCCGTCACGTAGCTGAAGCAGGCCGTACGTTCCCGTAAAGCCCGTTACGTGATCCACTGTGTCATTGACACGGCCCCGATCTTTACCCGGGCTTTATCCCTTTGTAGAGGCATTATCGTATCGAAATGGAATGTTATAACGTCGTTATATCAAGAATTATACCCAAAAATATATTGTTTTTTACACTAACAATTATGTTTTAATTCGTGAGTAAATAAATTAGTAATTCGTGAGTAAATAAGCTAGTATGATATAAATTTTAGAAAATTCCCTAAATTTATATAATTCTGCTGTTGTGCGCGACTTCGTCCGCGTGGAATTAAAAAATATAGCCTATGTTACTCGGGGATAATGTAGCTTTCTAATGGTGAAAGAGTTTTTGAAATCGGCCCAGTAATACTAGAGTTATTTTAATACATACAAAAATACAGAGTTTTTCTCTTTATAATATTAGTATATATTTCACAGGAAACGTTATAATTAAATGCAGTATCAAAAACTCATTTTAATTAAAGTAATATAAGTTGCTCCAAAGCTTAGTTAAGTTACTTGTACGAAAATATTATAACCGTCGTACTTTTAAATGAGTTTTTATTCTCATTTTTGTTAACATAACATAACAAAATTATATTAAAAAGAATTTCCTTTGTGAAGATGTGTAGCAAATAAACTCCGTCTGTGTTTTTTAGTACGTAGAAATAATAAAGTATAATACTTTATTATACCAAAATATAAACGCGTGCAGAATACAAAATAGTACCTTTTCTTTATTTTATATAATAATTTTGTTCGTATGAAAATTACGAATTTTATTACATTAGTATACATTTTTACAATTTCTTTTTTCTTATTAATAGGATTTAAAAATTTGAAATTAATTAGCATAATTCCTATTTAAAAAAACATAAGTTTATCACCTCTATTCTCTTCAGCATGGATTACCAAAGTGATTTGCACTTTAATTTTTTATCTCTTATTTTTAAAGCATTCAAAATCAATAACTTAATAGTAGAATAAGTACCTCGAAGGCCACAAAACACTTTCCTGAAATAGTTTTCGGTTGAAAATTGAAAGGTGGAAACACATCAGACCCTCTTTATAAAAGGAAGTGTGATTGATGTGACTGTTATCTCACGAAATGCACGCTGCTTAAGTTATGGATCGACACGTGCCTCGTAGCACTGTGATGCTACGGACTTGAATTCTACAAAATTATTGTAGACCATTCAAACAATATACGTTACTTAAGTATTACGTAGAAACGATATTGTAACTTATGCTAATATTATAAGGAGAAAATATTTGTATTTTTGTATGCACTGAAATAACTCAAGAACTACTGAGCCGTTTATAAAAATGCTTTCACCATTAGAAAGCTATATTATCCCCTAGTAACCGAGGCTATTTTTTTAATTCAAACGAAGTCGCGAACAACAGCTAGTTAAGTTATACACTTGTATTGTAATACACTTGCTTTTAAATCCGACTGAAGAGTCACAGTGACCTACTCGTAACTTTTAATAAGCTCTACGCGCGGTCTACATGCTACGAGTTGTAGAATGTCTACGTGCACGTTCGTAGCATGTATTACGAGAAGACTTTAACGTTATTTAGTGACGGAATATATATCACATTATCGTAAAATATATTTTATATAGATTAAATATAAACCGCTGAAGTAAATTTAATATTACGTTGATGATTGACGTTATGTTATCAAGTTGTTAACGCATGAATAAACACAAATCCAATATCCTTTGCTGGTAATACTTGAGCGTTAAAGATTATGATATTAATGAACATTCAATATTATCAATATAGACCTTCCTTCGATATGAGGTTTTTATTAAAAATGGTAAAAACAATATAAAAGTATTTTTTTTTCTTAACAAATCAATTATTTTATTATTTTTAATTAATTTACAAACTAATAATACTACATTAATAAAAAAATAGTCACCATCACCAATAAGCATTAAAGTTCGAATTAATATACTTAAATAAAAAAAAAACAAATATAAAGAAAATGTTAGTCACTGTCTTTAGTATTACAAATTTTTAAAGATAAAAATGTTAGGTAATATTATAAATTCGTACCTCTTTTGTTTTTCACTTTCTTTTGTTGCAGTGGTCGTTGAACCCAAAGTTTCCCTAAGGCGATACAAATTAAAGAAGGGTCCCGTATTTATTAGGCGCAACGCAGCAGGAAATGACGAAATTAGGGCACAACATTGTCGTCTGTCCCTCTTGTTTGCGAACTATTGCTTTACGTTGAAATTAAAAGAAAAAGACTTTTTATATACACATCTATGTAAAAAATATACATCAAAGTGAGATATGCATACTTATGCCGGCTAAAAATGTTCAGTTTTTTCACTGTGCTGTTAATACTAACGTATACACGTAAATTTGAACCGCACAGTCGAACTGTACAGATTTGAGCATTTCTTACACATGTCAGTTTTACTGTGCAGTTGAACTATACAGTTATAACTGAACATCTTTAGCCACATTTATAGAATTAAGAATTAATTACTTTCGTTCTGTTATAAAATATATTAGGTTATAAAAAACTATAACTGCCGCACTGATGAAAGGCGTTTGCAGAATATCAGCGCTTATTTCAATAAGCACACAGAGCAAAGGCCCTATCCACAGGAAACATTTTTATTTGTTTTTTTTTAATTATTTTTGTTGATGTCTTGTTTTTTTGCTTTTAGCATGTAATTTCTGTTTTTACTATTAAGTACTATACAAATTAATGTTTTCTTATGGATTAAATGAGTTATTTATTTAACTACAATATATTCAACCAGTTACATTGAATTTCTAGCAAGTACGTAACAATATTAAGTGAATTCCATTCTTTCATACTATCGTTGGTCTGGAAGCAATCTACTTAAGTGGTCGACTTTGCGTTTATTTAGCTTCCTTACAAATATATTCTTTATTTCGCTATTCGTATCAACATATCCTTCATATGTATTTCTCATCTTTTTTTAAAAGAATTGCTTACTTCTTTCATTGTTTTCGAAACTATTCTAAAATCAGCGTTTAATTATCAAGCTATTGGTTATTAATTGTATTATCTTCTTGTCTGTTTGTTTATTATGTGAAATTAACGGCCGAATTTCGAATGGAATCGAAAAGTAAGCGCTGTTTAATAGACGTCAATTAGATATCAAAATTTGTATAGAATTTGGAGTTGAAGCATGGTCTTATCATTTAAGACATGTTTAAAAGACGTTTCAGAATTTAGCCTTAATTCCTTATTAAGTTAATGACGTTAAATACAATAGAATTAACAGAGCGACGTATCTTTTAGCTTCAAAAGAAATCTATCATCAAGTGGACACAAAACATCTTAAAATGGTATCAAAAGAATACATCCGAAGTAATTGTATTGTGGTTGGAAACTAATTACATTTTCTTTGATAGGCTGTGGAGAAGCAATTAATAGAGATAGTAGTATTGATTGCTTTGGTACTGTTTTGTACAGTCAAATGTCTTTCGAAGTAACTAAAAGTAACGTACATTTACCAATGCTATGTTTTGATTAAGAATGCTTTTGTGTGTTTCCTTGAATTATGAGGGCGAGGGTAGATTAAGGACCGGTATATAAGGATAGCAAGCGTCAGCAGCAAGTTGAACATTTGAAGCTGGCGTTTCCGACTGCTTGTAGGTGTCCGTGTATTACGGCTCTTTTGTGGGATATGTAAACAATTAATAATATTTTTATTCAGCACTCATGTAAGAAGTAAGCAACATTGGATTTGCTTTTGCGTTGCGCTGTAATCGTCATTCAGTGAAGGTAAGTGTCGTTTAATAAATACAGCGCTTGAAGCTTAAATTGAAACATTTAGGGACGTCAATTACGAATGAGGTGGCTCTCGACAAAGCGCTGCAAAGCACTTCAGCGTCCCTCAGCGCATCTAAGCTGGACTGTCGCCAAACTTGCAAATTAAGGTACACTCTCTATGTACCCTGTAAAGTGACGGCGCTTGTTTTATTTGCTGACAGCGCCACAATTCTGATGCAAATTATTGCACTTCAATGATTGATAATGGGAAAAAAATATTATTATTTATTACAAAATCTTTAACTGGCACAAATTCGCTAAATAAGATAGCGCTTAATAAGAACGAATTGCTAATTTAATTTGTATAACAGTGATTAATGCAACAAAAAACAATTCTTAAAGTTTCATTTTACTATTAAAGGTTTTAAGAATTTATAAGTAACTGGTTATTAACACAAAAGGCGTATTAAAAGTTTCTTGGAATAATTTAACGCAAGCAACATGTAATTATTGAGCATTAAGGGGAAACTTTAATGCGATTGTAGCTTGTAATTTTCTGCGATATGATTTTCCTGAAACCCTCAATTTACATATTCAAACTATTTTCGGTGTTAAACTTTGTTTGATACATTTTTCGGACCCTCTCGTCTTTTTTATCTAATGAAAGTTCAGATTACATTCCGCTTCCGAATGTCTTGGGATCGACCCATAGTCAAGTCCCTACTATAAACATACTTTGATTATAAGTACCATATTAAAATATTATATTACATGGTGTATTTAAAAAAGAATCGGTGTCTAAAGTTTAAAATAGTGACTGTCCCTCTGACTATAAATAGATCAAAAGCTTTCTAATATTTGAACTTATAAACAACGACTATTTTCAATTCAATTTAGTATACAAATAAAAAAAAAGATTTGTATACCTGAGTTTTGAGAAATTAATTTAATTTGAAATAGGTTTTGGGGACGGTGACCAAGTCGAGTGAGATATTTAATTATCGGCCGCTATTTGACCGACTAACATCAAATACTCGTTCAAATGTCAATTTCAAATTGAAATAATCCATTTTTTTGTATTTTTTTAATATTCTCATTAAAAATACAAGAGATCCGCCTGACTACAATTATCCGTACAGAGAAAAGTTTGGTACTTTTTGGGAATTTGTGTCAAAAAGTCAAAGTTATAATAGTATTTGTAACATTATAACAATTTTGATTATGTCTAAATAAGTGAAGCAATTGTAAAGTTCTGCCCGACATCATACAAGGTAAACTTTACATAACGGTTAGTATGTTTATTCCTAGTTAAAACACTAAATGTTTCTATGAATAGATGTTATAATTATTTCAATCTCGCCTCGTTAAACTTCCATTATACTTGTTCGAATTCGTGTGATTGAATTTGTATTTCGTTTTGCTACCGCTCACCAGATGGCGACGCATATTTAATTATATTTATTTCGTATTACGCTACTGCCCACTAGATGGCGCTGTACCGTTTGCGAACGCGACATCATTTCATTGCAATGTAAATATATAGGGATTTTTGAAATTTTGATTAAATTGAGTTGTTCGACAGTACGGTTGTATCATTCAGTGGTTCCCAAAGTGTATAGTGCAGTTGCTGACATCTGGTGCCGAAACCCGGGAAGAAAAGGAAGTGTGGACAGGACTTGTAAAAATCGTGAGTAAAGTGAACAATTAATAAAAAGTTAAAGTGTTTGAGACTTAGAAAAATTAACGTTAAATACAACTTAGAAAAATTATTAGTGATTGAACTTTAGTAAAATTAATTGAAGTGTTAAAGACTTAGTAAAACATTGCAATAGTTTGGACTTGTAAAATTTTAAAGTGTTGTGAATTTAGACTTAGCAAAATTACGCATTGGAATGGACTTGTAAAATTTTCAAGTGTTGTGAATTTAGGACTTAGAAAAATTCGTAAATTGAGACTTGTAAAATTTTCAAGTGTTGTGTTATTCTAGGACTTAGAAAATATTCGTTGCTTGGGACTTGTAAAATTTTGTGTTATGTTCTATTGAGTTGAGACTTAGAAAATTTTCGTTTCATGAACTTGTAAAAATTTTGAGTTATGTTCTATTGGGACTTAGAAATTTTCAGTGATAAGCACTTGTAAAATTTTCTGTGCTGTATATGTTTCTTAAAGACTTTGACGAATTTATACTTTATGGACTTAGAGATTTTTGTGTAATATTAACTTAGTCTTTTGTGGTCAATTTTGAATTTGAATTTATATGACTATTATACCTGTTTTTATTGTACCCTCATAACTTTTTTAAATTTAATTGATTGAAAATGGAGTCGCTTTTGGCGCAGCAAGATGATCAATGGCAGCGCTTACAAAAGGCTTTTCAAAACTACAAAAAGTCTCCGAGGGAGCGGATCTGTAATCAGTCATATATAGAAGCAAGACTAGAACAGTTAGAGAATTTACACCAGTCATTCGTCAATCAACACGCAGAAATAGTATTAGGAGTCTCAACAGAAGAACGAAGAAAATTACATTATTTTAAAAATGACATGTTGGATGCTTTTGAAGAAGTATACTTAGAATACAAAGTTAAAATGAAGGACGATTTACGCGCAATTTCTCCATCGACATCAAAGCACGTTGGTGCTATAGCAGAGACATCTACATCATCTTGTGAAGTGAGCCTACCTCAGATCAATTTGCCTTCATTCTCAGGAGGTTATGATGAATGGCAAACTTTTTATGACATGTTTGTGTCTCTTATTCACGAGAACAAAGGCTTGAGTGGAGTACAAAAACTGCATTACTTAAAATGTAGTTTGTCGGGAGAACCTGCTAATCTGCTTAAAAACCTAACTACCACAGAGACGAATTATGATGAGGCGTGGAAGCTGCTGAGCAAAAGATATAATAACGCAAGGTACAACACAAATGAAATTATGAAAAGGTTATTCGCCCAACGACATCTCCTAACAGATTCTGCGGCTGGATTAAAGCAAATATTGGACACAACAACTGCTTGTCTGAAGTCGTTAAAGAATTTAAACATCAATGTGGATCATTGGGATGTTATCATCAATTATTTGGTTGTATCCAAGTTAGATCCTGAGTCTCGAAAGCAGTGGGAGATACACGTTAGCCAATCTGAATCTAATTCGCTGCCTACCCGGTTAGATCTAACTAAGTTTTTAGAGACACGCTTCAGAACATTAGAGACGGTACATATACCTAAACAAATAATCAAGCAGAAGTCATTTCATTCAACTATTGAGAAACGTGGAGCTATTTCGCAAAATACAGCATGCACTATGTGTTCGGGACCACACATGTTATTCCAATGTAAAAAATTTGGGGAGCAAACCCATGAAGAGAGATCCGAATTTATACGAGTAAAGAGATTGTGCTTTAATTGTTTGGCACAGAATCATTCGGTAAGAAACTGCCGTCAGTCAACCTGCTGTCGACGTTGTGGCAAACGCCATCATTCTTTGTTACATCTTGAGAGAAAACCAGAATCAACTCCTACGGAATCACAGGAGCAGAGCGAGCAACCTAAGAATACCGAGAGAGATATTAAGATATCAACTCATTTTGCACATGAGACGCAAAGTGAGGTATTACTAGCTACTGCTGTAGTCAATGTCATATCTGATACTGGCTATTCGCAAATGGTACGAGCACTTATTGATCAAGGCTCCGAGGCATCTTTTATCAATGAAGCTACAGTTCAAGCCTTGGGTCTAAAACGGACATCAGTCAATGGTTTGATATCTGGAGTGGGCGACGGAGAGACGCGCACTCAAAGTATGGTATCATTCAAATTAAAATCACGTCATAATTCATTTTCAATACCAGTTAACGCCTATGTTCTGAGCACGCTTACATCATTCATACCAAATAATTCAACTTTCATCACGGGTTGGCCAGAAATTGAGAGCTTATCACTGGCTGATCCGCAATTTGGAGAACCGAGCAGAGTTGATATTATTTTAGGCGTTGACATTTTGAGCGAAATTATATTAGACGGTCTCAAGCGACATCCATCCGACGGTGGCCCCATCGCACAAAATACACAGTTGGGCTGGATTTTATCAGGAAGAGTTAAGACCGCAAAACCATCAAATCCTAGAATAATCAGTTTACATTTACAAGTAAAAGAGGATCAACAGTTGAGCAAATTCTGGGAGATAGAGAGAGGATCAGAGAGTATTGAAAGAAGAATGACGAAAGAGGAGATAGTTTGTGAAGAGATTTTTGAGAAGACTACAACGAGAGATGAGAACGGACGATATGTGGTGGAGTTACCGTTCAAAGATGATGAGCCAGAGTGTTTCAAGGGTGAATCGAAGGAGATATCTTTCCGAAGATTTGTATCATTAGAAAAGAAGTTATTAAAGAATCCGAAGTTATGTGAAGAATACAAAAATGTAATGGCAGATTACATTAATCAAGGACATATGGTCAAGACCAAAGATGACAGGTCTAACAGAGTTTTTTATCTTCCACATCACGCCGTAGTTAGGGAAGACAAGGACACAACTAAAGTGAGGTGTGTCTTCGATGCCTCTTGCAAAGGCTCTAATAATGTATCCTTAAACGAATGTTTTATTGTGGGTCCTAAGCTACAACAGGATTTACGACACATTCTGATGAGGTGGAGATTACATCCATACTGCGTGGTGGCTGACATTGTACAAATGTATAGACAGATTCGTGTTCGGGATGAAGATACAGACAGTCAAAGAATTTGGTGGAGGTTCGATCCAAACGAAGAAATTGAATGCTATAAATTGTTAAGACTCACTTTTGGTACTTCTTCCGCACCATATTTAGCAGTAAAATGTCTTCAACAATTAGCGAAGGATGAGCAAGACAAGTATCCAGAATCAGCTAAAATAACATTACAAGATTTTTATATGAACAAATTAATGAATGCAGGAGGATTTAAGTTACAGATATGGTGCACAAATAGCGATAAATTGCTAAAATATATTAAAACGGATAATCAAAGATCGGATACATCACTAGTTTTTAAAGAAAATGATATGGTCAAGGTTTTAGGTATCTGCTGGAATAAGAACACGGATAGATTTGAATATATGGATCAACTACCAGATACTGAACGCCCTATAACTAAAAGAAAAATACTGTCAGAAATAGCGAGACTGTACGATCCTTTAGGATGGATCGCACCAGTAATCATCACAGCTAAAATCTTCATGCAAAAGCTGTGGAAGTCAGGTTTGTCTTGGGATGATGAAGTCACCCAAAATTTATTAAAAGAGTGGCTTGACTTCAAAAGAGATTTGGTTAATGTCAAGGACATTGTTATACCTAGATGGTTGCATGTTGAACGCGGAAACGATGTTGAGTTGCACGTTTTTGCTGATGCTTC
>QDHC01003014.1:168561-189619 GCA_013186455.1 Papilio dardanus tibullus
TTTCATTGCAATGTAAATATATAGGGATTTTTGAAATTTTGATTAAATTGAGTTGTTCGACAGTACGGTTGTATTATTTAGTGGTTCCCAAAGTGTTATGTGTAGTGCAGTTGCTGACAATACTTTTTCCCTTTTATCCAATCTCTGGGGATGTTAAGCTTTATCATATTTCAAAAAAAGTTACGCCCAAAACGATAAAGTTCTTTAAATCTGAATGCTTTCTAATGATGTTCATAACTTTTGTTTTTTATCCGACGTTTTATTAGAAATTAGAATTATCTTCAATACACAGTAAGAATCATTATTATTAGTAATGACTAAACAAAATGTTGTTTTTTTTGCACTAGGATTTTTTACACATTTTCAAATGTATTTTTTTTACTACTAAAGTTTTATTTAGGATTTTATTTTTTCAGGATATTTAAACGAAAGACCATCTGATTAAAAATTTGATAAACGTATTACAGAATCTGTTATTTATATTTGATACCACAAAAACTTGAAATTAATTAAGTCCTATTTAACTTTATAAAAATTAAATTACTCATTACTTTAGCAAAAAGTATCATTAAATTACAAAATTATATAAAGAAAAATTAATTCGTACGTCGGTTACTAGAACATTCCACGACCTAGTTCTATATTTAAATTCGTTCCGTTGCTGAAGGTAATTAACTTAATCGCACTCGGACCTGGTATTATGTTTCCAATGAAAAATTAAAAATGTTCAATTTAAATCATACATTCTAGGCGTTTTTACCAGCCTTGGTTGTAATGATTAATTATAACGATCTAATTTAAATTTACTGTTAATTATAATACTCTAATTAATATTTTATGAGAAAAAAAGCTATCTCTTTGTTTTTACTAATACATTAATAAATAATTGTGAAAGTTTAGAGGCATGAATGTATGTTAGCAGGTAACACCAAAGCGGTTAAACAGACCTGAATGAAAGACATATGAGCGTCGGTAGCTCAGGGTATAGCTCTTAACTTGTAAACTGCAGGTCCCGAGTTCGAATCCCGCCATCTACCAATGTGTTTTTCGATTTTCATATGTACAGTACCATACGCTTTTAGGTGAAGGAAAACATCGTGCAACCTGCACATATCGGCGAAGAAATTCAAAGATATGTGTAAAGTCACGCAAAATACGCGCTAGTCGTGGAGTTGCGGAAAATGGAGCCCATCATGGGTTGAAACCTTTAACCTTTAACCTTTAAGGTAAGGTGCGACCCATGATAAGCTATATTTTCCGCAACTCCACGACTAGTGCGTATTTTGCGTGACTTTACCTTACGAGGACCTTAAGATATAGGCACAGATTGTTAAGAATTATCTACTTATTATTTTCTTTTAATTCCACACGGATGAAATCGAGATGAAGAGCTAGTTTATAATAAATAGGTTACATTACATTATAATACAATCAAACCACGCAACTGGCACAACTTTAAGTGCAAAATAATAGTCTCCTGTCGTGTAAAAACACGTATGTGACACGTTTAAAAAAACTCTGTACATATTAATGATGTTCAAAATCATTAGATTATTTTTTCAAGCCGTACATTTCATTTGATAACGGTCCGTGTACCCTCGTCAAGCGGACAAACGCAAATAATTTGTCTCGAGTTAGGTCCGTTTCGGTCTAACTTAATATGTTTCCGAGAGCAATAAATAAACAGATCACATTACGTCCAACATTTTTATACTGAATTCAAATTTTAACCAACAAATTCTCTCAATTTATAAATCGTATACATTAAGAAAGTAAAAATTCGAGAGAAAATGGGAAAACGTTCCAATTTTGAACGCTAAAAACAAATGAAACACGATGTTACTTAATTTTTATTTGTAAGATAATTACTAGATCAAATAAAGAGAAATAACGTAATAATTACGTTCTAATTCACAAGATTTCGATCTGATCCATGCAAAGTATAGATATAAATAGATACCGGCTATATTTTCAAGGCGAAGATTTTTATTTTCTTAATAGTTAGATGGGAAGAAAATTGAATTATAGCTCTAAAGTAAGGCGCGTCCGTTCGCTAATCCATGCTTAAGACTCGACAGCGCTTGAGTTCTTAAATGGCAGCTCAGACGTAGAACATCTTGAACTTTACTTTGTTCTATGCTTTTATATTCTTCATACTAATATAGACAAATTAATAATAGATTTCGTAGAAATATTTACATGATTTTCCCAGAGAGCTCTCGAAAACAAAACGTGGGAGTTACCTCGTGAAATAAAAAAAATGTGTTAAGCCGGCTACAGATGTGCAGTTTTAACTGCACAGTTAAACCTGCGCAGTTTTATCATATTTTAAAACTGTGCTGTTAAAACCTAAGGTATGTAGCCGCGCTTAGAATTAGTTATTCAAAATAAGCGCTCAAATATACGATAATTTGATTTGAAATAGACTAAATTGGTTAGTAGAATTACTCTCTAGTGGTTTCCTATTGCAGGATTATTTATTCGTGGTTTTTCGAACCGATATTTAGAATGTTTGACAAACCGCAGACATTATGTTTAATTTATAGAGTACTAAGTGTTCAAATAATAATACCTATAGACTAACTAAAGCCAGCGTGCATTGCAAATAATCATATCAATCAATATGATAAAAAAATGTCATAACAATGAAAGTAAAAAACATTTTTTTTTCAATTATTAAGTACAGAGATGGCAACTTCAGAATCTAAGAAATTGTACAAAAATTAGCACTACTAGCAATACTAGCTGTTGCTACCGACTTCTTCCACGCGGAATTAAAAAAATGCCTATGTTATTCAGTGATAATTTAACTTTCGAATGGTGAATTATTTTTTAAAATCGGTCCAGTAGTTTTTGAGTTATCATACATACAACAATAAAAACATTTCCTCTTATAAAGAATAGATAGACGTTCTACTTTATACAATGTCGATCAAATTCAAGAAGAAAAGACGCTACACATGGTTCACTCGGATGCCTTAAGTGGTCCGTACGAATAAATCTGCAATAAAACCAGATAAAGACAAACTCTAAGTATACCACTTACGAAGATTGCGTCAACGCTTTTACTACATTTATTTCTTGGGATAAAATATAATAATATGTTGAGATTTAATTTAAATATTAATACACAAGTTTCTTATAAATTAGGTGGAACAAGTGGCCGCATGACTTTGTCAAAATGCCAAATTGATAGACCCCATATATCTATGGGGTCTATCAAATCTGGGGTCATCTGCAAAATGATATTTCGATTTCCCATGCGTCGTTGTCAACAAATCTACTTAAATCGGCCCAGTAGTTCTTGAGTTATTTCAATACATACAAAAAATCAAAAATACAAAATTTCTCACTTTATAATAAAAGAACAGAAGGGTGGAGGACTAACAGAATTTGGCCTTACTTCACAAATGTCTTCTTTGTGTCCGTGGCATTCCTGTCAAGCAGACTATTTGTGCAGACTCTGAAACTGTTTAAGTTAGATAAAATTACTTTAATAGTACTTAACTGACTTTGTGGATAATATTTACGTTGTATAATATATGAGTTTGGGGACTGTAAGCCCGCATTCACACGTACGTTTTTTCAACGCGCGGTAAATGAGCGTTGAGATAGACCAAATGCACTTCAGTCGAATCTGGAAAAGCGAAAATCTAAGAGACCACGATATTTGGTTCGCTTAAAGAGGTTTCTCTCTAATCAGAGTTTCTCGCATAAAGAGGTAGCTCGACGGGACCATAGAATGACTCTAGCTTATAGAAGTTTCTCGCTTATACATGTTTCACTGTATATGTATCCGTTCAGTGGCGGTTTTAAATTTCAATATCGCATCGTTGCATTTTGAGAGTTGATTGAACGTGATAAGGTTCATTTTACAATGTTCATAATGAGGTAAGCGTTCGAAAAGCGCTAACGCCGACTTTAAAAAGGCGTCCGTGTGAATGCTAAAGCTCTTCATGCATATTTAAAAGGGGTTTTGTGCATAATGCGCTCAGAATCCGGAATATTCACACGGCTATTGTTTTCCTATCGTGCATTTCCAACTCTATCTTTTTGCCGTATAAATGCTAAACGATAACTGGAAAAATATTTTTCGAAACTGAATTGAAAATACTCATATGAAAATGTTATATATATTTTTAATCTATACTAATATTATAAAGAGAAAACTTTGTATTTTTATATATTGGAATAACTCAAAAACTACTGGGCCGATTTTAAAAAATCTTTCACCATTACAAAGCTATATTATCTCCGAGTAACATGATATATTATTCAATTCCACGCGGACGAAATGGAGCACAACAGCTAGTCTATAAATATATACTAATATTATAAAGAGAGAAACTTTTTTTTGTATGTATTGGAATAACTCAAAAACTAATATGCCGAGTTAAAAAATATTTCATCGTTAGAAAGCTACATTATGCCGAAGTGACGTAGGTTATGTAAAAAGTTTAGGTTAAAAAGGCGCGAACAAGAGATAATAATTTAATATTTTAACATAACTATGAAAGTTATTTGTATTCGAGTATGCATATGAATGTTTGCTTTTCATTCTGTGCGTTTACCTTTTAAATCCCTTTATCCGAGTCGTTAACGAGCAGTCCTAGTAAATTGTGTCGTATGTTTGTTTGCTATTTCTATAGATTATAACATAGCTTAATCTATACTAATATTATAAAGAGAGAAACTTTGTATTTTTGGATTTTTAGATTTTTGGATTTTTGTTTGTATTGAAATAACTCAAAATCTACTGAACCGGTTTCGATAATTCTTTCACTATTAGAAAGCTACGTTCTTTGTGTCTAACTCTATACTAATATTATAAAGAGAGAAACTTTGTATTTTTGTATTTTTAGATTTTTGGATTTTTGTTTGTATTGAAATAACTCAAAATCTACTGAACCGATTTCGATAATTCTTTCACTATTAGAAAGCTACGTTCTTTGTGTCTAACATAGGCTATAACTTATTTTTAGCAAAGTTTAGGAAATAGGAATAAACAACGCATTTCTGGACCCTGTCGCAAAATTTCATTAAATTTTCTTTTTTATTGGCTTACGCTGGCCAAAACCGCTCGAGTTAAATAAAAATGATGTACGAGACATTTGTAGATCTAAAAAAGTTCTACAAAAAAGTCAGCGATGGCATATGTTTATCTTTTACGGTTTTCTCACAATAATCACTTTTGTTTTTTGAAAATCAATTAAAATATGCACTTAATTTGCCGCGTTATTTTTTTGGTTTAAATATTAATCCTTATCCAAATAAGTGTGTCTGTTATCAGGGGAATTTAATGTAGATTAAAATCATCCTTGACCTTATTTAAATCTGACGAATAGTTTAGAAGATATCGCGAACACAAGTAATAAGGGTAACCGAAAAATCATCTTAGGAGCCGGGTGTAAGAAGAAATGCAAAATAATTAGGACATTCTGATATTTAATTTAGTTAATTGAGTACATATCAAGTAAATATAACATTTTTTTCAATCCGAAGTTGGGGTTTGAAAATTGTTAATTTCGAAGCATCCATTACTGTTATAACCTTTTTTTTTTTTTTGGTATCGGGGGGGAAATCTTCAAAAGATACCCTGCCTTTTGGGGGAAAGACAGGGTTATGTGAGACTACAACTCACTAAAACCCCCTCGGTGGCCATCCTCTAGTGCGACTTCGAGGGTCCCGAGATCTCCCGTGGAACACACCGGGACCCTCCGCGCTGAGCTTCCGCACGTCCCCTGCAATGCATTTTGTGCCTTCGCGATGTTGGACAACATGGGACCACGCCATGTTGCCGTCTTCCCGGGATTGACGCACGCGGCGGTCAGGGCCCCCACCCTAACCGCCACAATCCCGAGGCTCCCTTTTAGACACGGCTGCGTCTAAAGGGAAATCCCGAGTAGCCCTATTATAGCCCGAGACTACAGGGCAGTTGGGTCAGCGCGCCTGCTAGAAGCGCCCAGACGCCTCCGTCTCTGAGAGGGATCGGCCCGATCTCGCTCCCGCCCAGATTACTGTTATAACCTACTGTTTGTAAATTTTGTTCTAGACATGATTTTTTAATTTCCTACAATATACACATTGGTACATGGCGGAATTCGAACTCGGGACCAGCAGATTACAAGTCAAGAACTAAACCCCCTAGCCACCGACGCTCCTATATTAATATTTGTTTTTAATTATTTTCTAAGTGTTTAGTTAAATATTTTTTTATAGAAACATTAGTTCGACATTAACCTTCGTGTGGGCACTGCCGCGCCCACTGATATAATACACAGCATTTCATTACCTTATACGATGTCTAAGCCGATTATGTAATTCAATCACATTTCCATCAGATTATATTAATGTAGCTAATTGAATATGACGTCATCCTATTATTAAGAATAATTTACTATTAATTAATTTACTGTATTTGTATTCGGTAGTATCTGTTGTTCGCGATTCTGCGCGGAATTAAAAAATGTAACATAAACTACTCGAGAATAGTGTAGCTTTCTAATTTCGAAAGACTTTTTTAAATCGGTCTAGTAGTTTTTGAGTTATTTCAATATATATAAAAGTACAAAATGTTCCTATTTTTAATATATGTATAGATAAAGTGCTTAAATTATAATTATTCGTAGCCTTATGCTTAATTATATTGAAGACATAGTTAAAATACTATACTGTGTAAATTGTAATTTTGTATTATACAATTTTATTTCCGATTTTTTAATTACATTATTAATATTATAGTAGTAAAGTAAGTCTGGATTCTATCAAATCGTGGTCGAGCTTATAAAATAAAAAAAAACTATTGGCAATAGGATTTATACTGGACGTAGGTCTGCAAAAGCGCATATTCGCCGGCAAACTTCTCTCATACAATTTATTTTATGTCCGCAGATAATAATGCTTGTACCAAAGATATATTATATACAGAGGGAGCACTCTATAATAGTTTGAAAGCAAAAAGCATGCCCCGTAAGAAATGTTAAAAACTCAAATAATTTCCAGCGTTATGAAGAATTTTCCCAAGTTTAGGAAAATGTGTATTCATATTAAACAAACAGTAGAATAAACTAAAACAATGGTGAAAATTCCCTAAACCTCTGGAGGTAAACTAAAATGCCTCACTTTTAGGCTTCAAATGCTCCATCTATAGTATAATATATCTTTGGCTTGTACAATAAATTTATTAGGAACAGTTTTGGCAAACATGGATACTGCCTCAGCGAAAACATTTACGAACAAGACAAAGGATTAGCAGTATATGATATTTTATAAAAACTATGAAATTTTGGCCGCGAGTCCGCGCGGAATTAAAAAGAGTAAGTAGCCTAAGGTTCCTTCCAGACTATGATCTACATCTGTGTCTTCCATTGAGATCCGTTGAGTTGCTATGGAGATACCTTCTGACAATCTTCCATCCATCTAAACTGGTGAGATGATGAACATCATTGAGATTAATCCTTTTACATAAATAGCTACTTAAAAACAGCAAGAAAAGAAAGACCTGACTACTAACACCTATATGTAACTAACACGACAGATGGCGTTGGTGATCTGACCTTGATCCACTGCGACATCAGAGTAAGTAACTGTAATCGACGCAGCAGCCATGAAAAGACCCTGGATTTCCACTGCCGAAAGACATGTAAACAAACATATTAATATCCCTCTCATTCTTTTTGAAAAAGACAGAGAAAACGACAACATTGTGAGAGTTTTGAAACTAAAGAAGTAAGAAATACGTCAACAATACCTTGTTTGGCGTAAACAAATGAAACACCCTAATGTCTATTCTAGTCTGTAGTATTTTCTTTTTAATAATTTGAGGTGCAAATCATGTATTTTGTAGCCATTCTGTTTCGTAAGCAAGATATATTCCGGTGTTTAACAGCCATTTAGGAGACTGTTGGCGCCGAAAAAGGCCAATCTATCATTGAGAGTTACGACCAAACGGCTTTACGACGGAAGACTCTCTCTTTATTTTTCAAGGATGTGAAAACTGCTTTCAACATTTACTAAGATACATGTGCAACATTTTAACGCAATACAATACAAACTAACCTTTACATGGACTTCTTTTAGTTAACTGTGCCGTTCAAACTGACGTAAACACGTCAATTTGAACTGCACAGTCGAACTCTACAGTTCTCAGTTTTACCTACACACGTCAGTTTTTACTGCGAAGAATATTTAGTTAAAACTGTGCAGTTATAACTGAGCGTCTGTAGCCCGCTAAACGTAGAAGAAGCAAACAGCTAACTTCTAGCTCTTCTAACATAAAAACCCGCGTTCGTCAAGTTATAAAATAGCCTATATTTAAGTTTTTTATATTTATGCAAGTTGTAAAAATGTCCACCATTTTTTTTTTGTGTTGTATATGACATACTAAGAAGAAGAAAAGGGCGATTTAATAACAAAACTACAATAAACTTCAATATATTAAATTATTAAGGAACTAAAAGCTATGTAAACTATAATATAACAATACTTTCGTCACCCTACCAATAAAATTCTAAGCTAATATAGATCATACTCGTTATATAACTTTTGAAATATGACAAAATAGCAGCTTTAAGTCAAGAATAGCTGCGCAAAGGGCGCGGCCACAGCTGCGGTCGCTACGTTTATTACCTTAAATATGATTGATGGGGATCTTCAGAGTTCATTGACCTCTAAACTTTATTGAACAACCGGGAATAGATCGAGCTTAAGATAAATATTTTTTTATAAATCATCATATGTTATGACCTCACCTCGGTTTCTATTCGTAAACTAAATAAAAAGTTTCCCTAATATCTTTTAATTGCCTAATAAAATAGTTTTAAATTAATTAAATAATATAAAGTACATTTTATAGACAAAACAGCTTTGTAATTGCATGTTCTGTAGGCGACATTACACAGAGCTTGTTCCTAATTCGTTACAGCAATTGCTTTAGAAGAGTCGCAAATAAATAATTAATCAAGCTAAAAGAAATTGAATTCTAGTACTTATTTAAACTAAATTGTTTATGAAAATATATTAAAAAGCAAGTTTAAAAAGAACGGAAGATAAGCAACGAAGAAATCATTAAAGCCACATATAAAAAATAATTACAATAAAATAAAATAATATAATAACAACTAAACCTTCTTAGTACAAGTAAAAGAAAAGTGAACAAAAGCAACGCCTTTTGACGTCTACAAAATTTATAAAATTCTAATTTCAAATATAACTTATAAAAAATAAAACTTAACAAAAAGGTTTGTTGCGTCGGCAACAATGTATTTAAAAATGTTATATAAGTTACCATTTTAAATACATTTTGATATAGACGTGCCATTTCTCGATAAAGTTTTCTTCAAGAAACTTCTGGCATCGTTTTCAATAGTAAATTAAGCAAGCTATAACTTTTAACGACTTTCTTGCATTTTAAAGAAAAATATTTTTCTTCATAATAACGTTAAGAGAATTAACACGAGTCATCAGTGTATACAGGGAGGGACTTAGACGCCCTCTATCTCCTTAGAGTCATTAGTTAATGTAATTGTAGATCTTACAGAGACGTACTAGAGCATTATTCTATTGCTTTGAACCACTACCTCAAGGAAAACAAAGTGCAGTTATTATTATTAAACAAGAATTCTCAGAGATTGGTATGGGGAAAGAAATCACACAAGGGAGGATAGCAACAGTACATTCGCTACGAAGAAATTCGTAGAGATTGTATACGTTTTTATTTAAACGATGCCAGGCGGCTCGCTGGTAAGTTCCTAATATAATTTGTTTACCGAAACCCCTACAATTTAGAAGTCCTTTTTTAATTACAATAAGTAACATAACGTTCTAATAAATTATCAAAAACGTATTCCAAACCATAACGTTACAAAAAGTGTACAACATTAATTTAGGGATAGGAAGGACGGTTTAATATTTATGTGGCATTAAAATTCAATCCGTGAGAACCCGAACGAAGATCCAGATTGTCGATAAGCTTTAAATCTATTTAGATTTTAAACAGGATTCAACCCCCGGGAACATTGGGGATTATGATGGTCCCATTTCATTTCTTCATACAGAATCACTATTGATATAAGAATTTAAGCATTAAATTCATTAAAAAATCTCTTCAATGATGATTTAGTATTAGAAATCCATACTAAGGGTCACCCTTAGTGATTAGTTAACGCTTCTGAGTGCAGCAGCAAGAGAAGCTATGTATTGGAACGTGACCCTCTATAGATTATTTGATCAAATCTCTCTTCAAGATTTTTAAATAAATTTTTAATTGTATTTTGATAATATAATTTGTTAATATTATTTAATGTTAATAGCTATTATATTTTGCTGTTATCAAGTTTTTTTGTTGCAAAATATGCTCAAATTCTATACAACGTTTTACGCAGATTTCATTGCGGGAGCTTTATCAAACTATGCGTGTAATGATATGTTTCCACTATATTGGACTCCCCGATAATATTTGTGCAACATATTTATTTTTCTAACACAAATATGTTCATACAAAAGATTTTTATAACAAATGTTTATTATCACTTTCTAATTGTTATAAGTAATAAAATATTGAAGACATTTTTGATGTACAAATAAAGTAAAAAAACATAATTTATCTAAACTTTAATGTAAATAATTCCTCTTTATAATATTAGTATACTATTAAAAGGTTAAAGGTTTCGATCCATGATGGGCTTATTTTCCGCAACTCCACGACTAGCCCGTATTTTGCGTGTATACATATATCTTTGAATTTCTTCGCCGATATGTGCAAGTTGCATCACGATGTTTTCCTTCACCTAAGAGCGTCGGGTAAATATGTACATATGAAAATCGAAAATCGAAAAACACATTGGTACATGGCGGGATTCGAACTCGGGACCTGCAGTTTACAAGTCAAGAGCTAAACCCCTGAGCCACCGACGCTCTTATATACAATTATATAGTAAAGTTTTTATTAAAATGTATATTGAAGGGTCTATAAAAATATTACTACTACAACTTGCTTTACTATCATTTTAATTCAGTTTTAACAAAAAGGTATATAAGTTAATAACACGTTTATAGTTAATTCACAAAAGGACATCGGTTATACAAGAGGGTCTTAACAAAGTAGTATAAAGCTCTCTGTTACGGGTGACGTCTGCCCTGGATCGCAGCCAAACTTGCAAATTAAGGTGCTATTTTGTTACGATGCGGAATCCGTTTCATTAATGGACCGCTCTCATGAATCAAATAAATAAAGTTTAATGTTGCCCTTTAAACCTGGGCAAGCGGTAATATAAAATAAAAAATAATCAGCTGAAAATAACTGAAAGAAGACGTATTCAATATTTTAAATTAATCTTCAATATAAACAATAAAATGTCATAATATAGCATAGGCCATAGCGTAGCCGGGCAAAAATAGGTACAGAGAAGAGACTTCAGTCATGTCTGTTCAGGTGCGTTAAGCCAGCTACAGCCGTTTTAACTATACAATTTGAGTGTGTAGTTAAAAATGACGTGTGTAGGCTCAAGGGGCGTCAGGTATAACAGTACAGTTCGATTGTTGAGTTAAAAACATTTGTAGCAGGCTTTAGAAAAATAACTATAGGAGCGATACAATTACTCGTTAATGCACTACTAAGCTGCATTCTGTGCAATTAGTACAAACTTGAATAGTTGTTTAACAAACGATAAGCACGTTGTACAGCGGCTTGCTTTCTTAGCTAAGAGATACGAGCGCACTAATTCATCACTCCCTTATCTGCCCACTGCAGTTGGTTGCACGCCTCATTTGAGAATGTTCATTAAGCTTGTAAAATGTGATGTCTTTAGTCAGGAAAACATCGTGATGCAACCTGCACATATCGGCGAAGAAATTCCATGATATGTGTGAAGTCACGCAAAATACAGATTTAACTGCGCAGTCGAACTGTACAGTTAAAGAGTTAAAACTTAGCGACTGTATGTGTATTTTCTTATAATAATATTGGTAATAGAGTATAGGAAGCTGACAAGATCTGAATATCGACTTTTAAACCTAGTCTACGTTCTATGATAGATAGGTTAAAAGGTTAAAGGTTTTGACCCATGAAGGGCTCCATTTTCCGCAACTCCACGACTAGTGCGTATTTTGCGTGAATACACATATCTTTGAATTTCTTCGCCGATATGTGCTGGTTGCATCACAATGTTTTCCTTCACCTAAGAGCGTCTATGATAGATAATAGAAAGACAATATTGATGAAGGCTGATATAATGCATGGCACACGTAGGGTGACACTTCATGCATTTCATATTTTCAATATGCTTCATACCTCTATATTGCCCATATTTAAATTTCAAATAAAATGAATTACATTATAATATTAATCTTGCTTTTTAATAATCTATCTTACTAACATTATGAATTCAAAGATATTTGTGAAGTCACGCAATATACGCGCAGTTGTGGAGTTGCGGGAAATGGAGCCCATCATAGGTCAAACTCATACTCATATTTTAAATGTATAAATGGATAGATGGACGGATGGATAGAACGTATCTACACAATAGCTCCAGTAGTCTTGATAAATTTTGGGATAAATAAAGAAGAATAAACATATTTTCTTTGATTGGCAGGAGACAGCGCAAGATAGGCGACGCTGGTATTCTCTTGTGTCAGAAGCCAAGACCCACTTTGGGTCGCTGCGTCAGCGGAGTCGTATGTTTTCTTTGTGTGTTTAGATTTTCAAATAAACGAAATGCTTTCTTTTAATATTTCTATGCCTCTATAAATTCACATGCGAATGTGAAATTTAACGACTTAATTAACTTAAATACCATGCATTTTGATTTATGCAAGAATTTACAAGTTTTTCTTATTATTTCGCGTTTTATATGAAAATGCTTTGGTTATGTTTTACTCCAGTTTTGTTAATAGCGTCATGCCTTAAAATCCTTTTTATATGAAGTTATTAAGGTTTTAAGAAAATTAAAACCATAAAACTTGTACATAGACGTATGACTACTTTTTTAATTTCATATAGTGTAAGTAAATGGTTCTATATTTTTTACCCTTTTTTTAATTCTTGCTTTTAACCACATAAACAATAATCAGAATTTAGCCACGAGTATCATCAAGGGGGCTACCGAAAATAAATTTCGATTGGCGATATCGCTGATGGAATCATCAAAAATATATGAGATATAAGACATTCGATAAGTTGTGTGCTTGTCAAGTGTGAGATAACGCACGTCATTGTCAGTTACAAACATTTTAAAAGTCGCAATAATAACATATTTACGAATATTTATTGATGTCCGTTTTGGAAATGGTAAATAATAATTTTGTACGCAATATTAATAATGCACTATTATTAATTAATTCTCTTGATCATGATAAATTATTGTATCATGGCGAATGAAGTTATTTTAATAAAGACCGAATTCATTACTGCCTGTCAGTGACTTCATACGGAAATAATTAAGTTTTGTTTATTGAGATAGGTATTTTATGATATTAATGAACAGGCAATATTTATTTTTTACACTACGGCTTCATTAGACCGATGTCACGCAAAAATGTTTACTGTAATAGCACTAATTATATTATTTATTAGAGACAAAATGTTTATATTACACCTGTAACACTGCGAAAAAAAAAGCAAAGGTGGCTCATGGGTTTAGCTCTTGACTTGTAATCTACAGGTCCCGGGTTCGAATCCTGCCATGTAACAATGTGTTTTTCGATTTTCGATTTTCATATGTACATATTTATCGGACGCTCTTACGTTGAAGGAAAACATCGTGATGCAACCTGCACATATCGGCGAAGAAATTCAAAGATATGTGTGAAGTCGACCAACCAGCACTGGGCCAGCGTGGTTGACTATAGCCTTATCACCCTTTAGGCTCCGCGTCCCTCAGTCGGAACGTATAGTAAGCTGTTGTTGATATTGCAGTCCTTTGGACTCTCACTTAACCAGGTTCGACTGTATTCAGAAATAATCTATACTAATATTATAAAGAGAGAAACTTTGTATTTTTGATTTTTTGTATTTTTGTTTGTATTTAAATAACTCAAGAACTACTGGACCGATTTCAAAAATTCTTTCACCATTAGAGACCTATATTATCCCCGAGTAACATAGGCGATATTATTTAATTCCACGCGGACGAAGTCGCGCACAACAGCTAGTATAATATTAATTTATTACCAACTAATTTAAAGGCAGAATAGTTTGGATCAAAATTCAAATTAAATATGTTCCAATTTAGACGGCCATTGAAGTTCTGAATATGACGTGAAATTGAGCGACAATTCACAATAGAGCGATCATAACGGACTCAACTAGGGGGTTATTCAAAGTACATTCGCTATGAAGGGATTCTATAGCGAACGTCAAAAATATATGAAACTGACTTGTGAAACTGACAAGTCATGTGATTGTCACGTGTGAAATATCGAACGTTATTGTCAGTTCCATACATTTCTGATGTTCGCTATCGAACCGCATGTACTCTGCGTAACCCCCCTAGTCTCTTCGCTCACTTATATTGTTCTCTATTCATATCTAAAATTCAATTTATTTAAGTTCTTTGATATAATAGATTGGAATAGAACTATATTATTATTATGAATATTAATAATATTGTAGATTGTCAAAGGTTTTAAGTATCAGAATTATTTTAACTTAAAAAAAATAACTTAAAGAATAAGACTTTGTCTAAAATGATAAACTTTTATTTATAATCATCCCATCCCAACTTTAAAATTATTACATTTACAAATCCCTGATAACAAAAAAAGTACACATGCAAATTATCAATGACAATTTAATACAAAAAAGTAAAACTCGTCATCAACTTTATGGCCTTAATTTACATTCATTTGTTTGAAGCGAAAAACAAGTTGTTTGTGGTTCAAATAATACTAACGAAGCTTAACTGGGCCATGAGGTAATATTTCAACTTAACTAGGCCAGACTGCATGCTAACTAAAGGCATCTACTACTTTTTACGCATGTAGTCTCTCTTAGTGTCAATTTAGGATTAGAAATCTACACTATGGGTGTAATTTAGTGACCAATTAACGACTGAGAGTGGTCAATAATAAAAAATATTTCAGTTAATTTCTGATTCAAGTGAAATATGGATGAAAAGATTTTTATTCAGTCGTAAATTTGTTGTATGGAGTCTTTGAAATATCCATTTGACGTCGTCTACAAGGGCAATAAGAGATACAGTAAAAGTTATAGAGTGGGAAAAGTCTTCTAGTTTCCTGTTACCTTATTAACCGTACAATTTGCAGCGACAAACGAGATAGTTATCGTTCGTTCTACTTAAAAAGGTATTATTAGGAGCTGTGTATACAAGGCTACGAAATTTTGAGATTTAATTCTTTAAATGGCTTGTGTAATAACATACTCATATGTTGGCGGTGCGTGTACAGACCTCTATAAAGGATGACTCAAACTACACCGTGTCCCTCCCGGGCCTGCGCAGTCAGTTAATAAAAAATATACAAACGTGCCCGTGCCGGGTGACGGACTAGCCATTGTCATAATATATTTTGGAGCATGGACATACCGTGCGGCCCCGGATAGGGCCGGCCAGAACACGGTGTAGTGTGAGTCATGCTTTAGATTGTATTGCATATGTCGCTCAGAGACCAAGCGCGCAAAAAGGCTTCATTTGTTATCATACATTTTTATGTTACTCCAGTTAGAGACAACAATATGGCTGAAGTGAAACGTAACTAAATGACACTTAATATCGTTTGAAAATTCATGACTTACGTACCATTAACCTGCAAACTAAACAGGGTCAAGGGTCCTCGGAGCGGTGCCGAGTGTGACGCAACGATCACATCGCAATGCGAGGGTTTAATTAACACAACTGTTTTATTTACCTAGAGAACATGTTTAGAAACATTGTCTAACTTAGTTGGAGTCAAAGTTGAACTTACCAAGGCCTATAGAGCCATTAAAATTATTAAATAACTAGCTGTTGTTCGCGACTTCGTCCACGTGTAGTTGAAAAATATAGCCTATGTTACTCGGGGTTAATGTGGCTTTCTAATTGTGAAAGAATTTTTGAAATCGGCCCAGTAGTTTTTTTAGTTATTTCAATACATACAAAAATACAAAAATACAAAGTTTCTCTCTTTATAATATTAGTAAGTATAGATTCCAGAGTTTCAGGTGGTAGTTGTAGTTCGACCTATGATGGGCTCCATTATCCGCAACTACACGACTAGCGCGTATTTTGCGTGACACATATCTTTGAATATCTTCTCCGATATGTGCAGGTTGCATCACGATATTTTCCTTTTAGGGTTAGCCGTCCCCTCTCTTCAAGTTTTATTTTATAAAAAAAAACAGAGTTAAAAAGTGTCAATTATTTATATTATTAAGTTCGTGTAATAAAATCATCCAACATTTCACACCTACTTTAATGTTTAATTAAGAATGAAAAGAAATCATAAAAGGATATTGCAACTGCAACTTTCCTGCTGCAATAACAATGGAGTTCAACGTATTTTAGTGATTTAATTGTCTAGACAAGACACGTGGGAGAAAACTCATTTGATAGCGGAGTGGGAACATCTTAAAGGCATGCTCAAATTACATTAAGGATTGCACTGCAATATTTATGTTCGTTCGTGTAACTATTAGTTTTAAACCCTTATTACTTCCTAGCTGTAACTTTGACTGTATGGTGTTATAAAAACATATTCTTATGTCGGGGAAGTGGTAAATTTAAAAAAGATATTTCATAAGAAGCTTGCATGTTTCTGGGATAAAAAAGGTAGTGCACTATTTTAGACTTCGTATTTATTTACGTCATGAATTTATTCCGATTCGTTAAGCTGTTTGTGGGTTATCCAAAGTACTTTTCGATTGGCGATATCGCTGATGGAAACGACAAAAGTGTATGGAACTGACAATCATATTCGATATGTTTTGACATCCAGACTGACTCTCGCTTTTATGATTTAATAGATACGTAATTTTCTAGCCTCATAAAACTTACTTATATGTGACGTATATAAAGTTATTTTTAACTTTATTTTCGTTATAAAATCTTATTCATTTTTAAACAACCCCTTGCTTGAAACAAACAAACTCAAACGTAAAACTTTTGCAAACGGATAACTTCCATAAAGTTTTCAAAAGTATGTTTTTAGCAACAGAAAGAATAATACAACTGGAGAGTAAGTTAAAGATAAAAAACAACCAAATATTTAATTTATTCAAAAAGTTTTGAGTATATTTTTTACTTTTGAGTGACAATAACAAGAAAAAATTGCGCTCACTTAAAAATATACACAGAAACGTAACTTCTGATTTGATAAAAAGGGTATGCTTAGAGATGTTACGTTAGTAAAGTTACATAAAATTAATATAATATAGAAATTATAATTTTAACAACTGTCTAAATACCTCTTGCCTTTTTATCATCACTACATACGAGTAGTATAAAACAAAGTCGCTTTCTCTGTCCCTGTATCCCTATGTCAATATGTACGCTTAAATCTTTAAAACTACGCAACGAATTTTGATGCGGTTTTTTTTAATAGATAGAGTGATTGAAGAGGAAGGTTTATATACAGTTGAACCTGGATAACTGAGTCCAAGGGACCTCAATATTTGTCTCACTTATAGACTTTTCTCTACAAATTTTTCGCTCATGAAAATCGTCCCTCGGGACTTTACAGTGACTCTCGTTTATAGAGGGTTCGCACTGATGCAATGCTGATAGTAAATACACCAGTGCGAAGCTATTGCGGGTCGTTGGTAGATAATAAATAACGTAGAACTTTAATTATAACAGCGCATATTATAAGATTTGCTCAAGTAACGGAGCAATGGGGAGCTTATTTCAACGGCTTACGGTCTAGTGCGGTTGTTTGTTTACGAGATAACTTTGAATGAAAACAAGCACTCCGTGATTGTTTTCCTTCAAGAGTAAACAATATTATTGTTTTCTTACTTCTGCTTTTTATAAGAGTAACAATTAAATTTCTACTTATAGAAAAAGATTGTGAAATAAATATAATAAAAGCTGTATGTTACAAAATGTAGAAAGGGGAAGTGGATTTGGCGGAAGAAGCGAATCCAGGTGGCCGATTACTCGTTTGCCATATTATAATAAAAACAAAACAGATTTGTAAAAATTTATGAAGCATTTAACAGCAAAATAAATCACCCTAAAAATATTATTAATAAATTAATAACATCTACATTTTCTATAGCTTATGTTTTATGTTTAATACAGTAATATAACCTTGTCATAAATCGAGGGTAAAGAAAATATTTCCTACTTCGTGTCCTTAAGCATAATTTGTCTCGGCTGGGATTTATTAAGCCGATATGTAAGAACTTTTGCGACAAGAGAACACAAACGGTCTCCGCTTAATGGAATCTCTGATGACTTCGAGACATGATACATTATAGAAGACATACTTTTTGCTAAACAAAAAACATACTTACGACCAAATTCTGAATCGATCCTAAAAGTAAGCACCGCTTATAAAATAATATATGTCAAAATTAGTATAGACTTTTTTGAACGTAATCCTATAATTCAAGACGCTGATACATTATTAAATGACGTTTCCGAATTGGGCCATTAGTTTTTCCCATTATAACGATTTCATTTTTGTTGCTTACTGTAACGCTCCAGTCCTAGGGGTATATTATGGCTCAATCATCACTACACCACGTCTATAGTCGTACCCAACATGCGTACCGCCTCTCACCCGGCGTAACGTCTGACACGACTGTCAACATGGCGTGGTGCTCGGGACACCCACAGACAACCAGACCATAGCCAATACACTTACAATATTTTACCTTAAATCACATTGAAACGTAAAGGGAAAAAGCTCTATTAAAAAGATAACCTAGGTTTCATCAAAAGGGTTTACGAAACAATAAAAGCCATCAACAAACCAAAAGAGATATCCAATCAATCACTCAGCTCGAACTGAAAAAGGGAAAAATGGCAGCCTCTAACCTGAAATGTAAACGAAGGCTCTGCTTGCGGATACAATCTGCAAAGCGCACATATTGATAGCGTCCATTCATTTTCATCTATCGTTTTTTTAAGCGCCACAATCTATTGGTAAAATCCATACTATTAATAATACTGTAAAATCTTCTATACCCTTTTAAAGTTGCATATAAAGAACTAAATGTCGCATGTGACTTTGCGCGGAATTTAATAAATACTATGAAACATGCCTGATATATGTGTTTTTCAAGGCTGTTGTGCCTGCATTTAGATCCATTGCCGTCCAGGTGTGTCACCCAAAGTTTTCGATTGGCGATATCGCTGATGGAATCGACAAAAATGTATGAAACTGACAATAACATTCTATAAGTAATGTGCTTGTCACGTATGAGATATTGATCGTTGTTGTCAGTTCCATATATTTTTGATGTTCGTTATCGATTCGCTTTGTAGCGCATGTACTTTGGGTAATCCCCCTGGATACTTACACAAATACATCCATTCATATATACTTTTTCAATTGAAAATGTTAGTAAGAAGGTAAGTTAATAAGAAGTAAGTATACGGCATCAGTTTTCTTCTTAATATATTCTTCTTAGATTTTAGTTAAGTTACAAATTGAGACTGTTTATAGAGGCGGGAGAGTGAACTAAAAGGTTTCTTAGGTAAACAGGTTAAGGCTATTAGCACCTTCCTGGCTACCATTACTTAATGTTTCGCTCTTCGTATATTTAGTCTAAAAGCAGACTGAAATAAATCGATCGAGTGGAACGACCTTATTAATGCTGTGATGGGACACAACTTTGTTTTGTTAATTACTGTGGTTAAATTAGCATATCAGAGTCCCGGATTCCGATAAATGTAAAGTTCCGTAGTACAAAAAGAATTATAATTCAATTTTAGAGATTAAATTCACCTTAAATATTATAAAACGTTATGAGTTAAATAGCAAATTGCCATCTTTTTACCTTTTAAGTTTTGTCAAATTATTTAGTCATATACGGCGCACGGCGATGTTTTAATAAATTTTAAACTAACACTTTATCATACAAAGAAATAAATTTAAAATTTTACAAAATATCTCTCGACAGAACCAACAAATCGTTGTTCGGATTTATGAAATAAATGAAATGTAAATCCTTGTGATACAGTCGGAACAACAACTGTCCAATTACTTTGTGCAAAGCAAAGAGTTAGTACTGCTCATGAAAATACGCGCGAGTTTGTAAATTTCAGTCGAAACTGGACGAAATCTAACATCAAAAAATTTCGTTGTATAGTTTTTGATACAAAAAAAATGACTGAATTTTATTACGATATGCCTTTATGTCTTTTATTTTATTTTATTAACTAGCTGTTGTTCGCGACTTCGTCCGCGCGGTATTTAAATATAGCCTATGCAACTCGGGGACATATTTTTTAACATATTAAAAAATCGTTTTCAAAATGTTAATAGACAAGAAATAAGCTGGAAGAAGCCATCTCTTGATAAATAGTTGACATCTGCTTTACACTTCACTACTTTATTTTACGTCACAATTTACGATCAAATAGAAGCGTTACACGGAAATTGAATACTATTGAAAATTGATTTGACGTTTCTTTGATCCTCACTATTGAGTCTAGACTTTGTCTAAACTGGAAGAATCGAATTAGTATTGTCCAATATTTCTATGAGGTTAAAATGTTCCTCAAAATTTTGTTCTTTAACATTTCAGAATTCAACAAACAGTGACCAAATTAGTGACATGTAAAAAATAAGGTGAGTTAAACAGTTTTGTTTAACTCACCTTATTTTTTACTAGTAACGAACATGTCTGCGACTTTAGTCACTTATGCTTTGTCTTCATTAGACCGAGTCCGTGTTTCAAACGGACTTACGTAGCAAAATCTGCGTTTTTATCGGAAAATCGCTCTAATGAAGCCAAAGCATAAGCGACTTACATATTATAATATCATGGAGGTTCGGAGAATGTATTGAATAAGTTATTCACAAGTTTTGGGTAGCCTGCATTCACACGGACGTTTTTTTAACGTGGACGTTAACGCTTTTTTAACCGACTTCCAACAGAAGGAGGTTATCAAGT
>QDHC01003015.1:6991-17357 GCA_013186455.1 Papilio dardanus tibullus
TCACTCTATCTATTAAAACCGCATCAAAATCCGTTGCTTAGTTTTGAAGATTTAAGCATATATAGGGACAAACATAAAAAGCGTTATTGTTTTATACTATGTAAGGATAAGGTTGACACATAGGGCCAAATTTTCAAACGCCAATCAAATATTTTAGAGCATCTTAGATGTTACATCTACGCTAAAACTCCAAATTCTAACTCTCTCCAACGATATCTTAAATTTGAGTGGTGTTTGGTTCGGCCAAGAATCTGTTTAATTTACAATTGAATGCATGTAAAAACAGTGCAAGCAAAATACCCTTTCAAAGTAGGTCTCGAATGCATTGATACTTTACATATTGTTGTCTCTATATTCTCGAAGAGGATGTAAGGGATGACAATATAATACAGTGTATTTCTGTTTTATAATGCAATACAGAATCATGCAATTTCAAGTATAAGTTAAAATTAAGTTCGCGTGCACAAGCGATTCCATCTCCAGTATCGCTATAAAGCTACGAACAAGAAAATCGTAAGCACTCGAGCGTAAGGTAAAAGACACAGTGAGTGGAGCATGACAAATGACTAAAACAGCTTTAATACTGTAATGCAGGGCATACACGTTAGGTTAAACAGCTTTAACCTTGCCTAATCGAGTTTCATATACATGATACGGCATATCACATGCTAGGGTTATGTCAGTAAGGTTAAAATATTATGCCAAAAATGTGTTTACATAAAGGAGATGTCACACTAATGAAGTACGATTGCTTGTAGTTCTAGTGCGACTTACTAATCTGTATTGTGATAGAGGCGCCGTTCAAGGTTTTTTTTATAGGAGAAGGGGGCAAACGATCAGCGGATCAAGTAAATTAATTGGTCCGACGCCCACGGACATCTGCAATGCCAAAGGAATCACAAATGTGTTGCCGGCCTTTGAGGGAGGAGGACGCTCTTTAAAAAACAAAATAACACACGTGATAAACCTTGACAAGACAGTCTACAGTCCGGTAAGAATTTTATGAAAGGGGAACGCTTATTAAGTACTACTTTTTGGATGCGACTCCGTGCAAGAATTTTTTTTAAAATAACTTAGTAGCATATTTGTCTTTCCAAACTATAAGCTATGTCTGTTTCTTTTTTTTGCTACATTTTTGTCTTATGTAGTAGTAGTAATTTGTAAATTGTTTTTTTATTCTGTTTTTTTTTTGTAAATTCTTATGTGGCAATAAACGTTCATTCATTCATTTTTTTATCGGGACTTGTAGCCGTTCTTGAGGTACATTTCAACAAAGATCCATCTAAAATTTCACATTTATAATATTACTAAATGTTGTGCGCGACATCGTCCGAGTGGAATTAAATAATATAGCCTATTTTATTCGGGGATAATATAGCTTTCTAATGGTGAAAGAATTTTTGAAATCGGCCCAGTAGTTCTTGAGTTATTTCAATACAAACAAAAGTACAAAAACACAAAGTTTCTCTCTTTATAATATTAAGTGTAGATATAGTTTAAGATTAACACTTATTTATTTCTCGACTATTTACAACTAAAATAAAATAAAACAAAAAATTAAATTTGTACAAAAGTATTACAAATAACATAACCTAATATTTCCACCAGATGTACACCAAACTTTACAAGCGCAGTAAAGTACACTTGACATTGTTGTGTCTGCCACCGCTCTGCGCTCCGTGCCGCGATCGCTAAGCTCCATTTAATGTGATATCAGTGCAAATCTGCACTATAATCGACGACGGTTTATTTTATAAGCTAGATGTTGATGCTTCTATATTTATTTTTAGAAATACTTGAAACAGAAAGTGATTGATGTTACAAAGGGCAATAGAAATTAAACAAAACTATCTGTGACTACACAATATTTATCATAATCATCACCAGCTCACTATATGTCCCCATCGAGAAGCTCGGAGCCATCCCTAAGGTTACTAGGCCATATTCAAGCACGCTGGCCAATTGCTGGTCGACTTCACACATATCTTTGAATTACTTCGCCGATATGTGCAGGCACGATGTTTTCCTTCACCGTAAGAGCGTCAGGTAAAGAGACCTCGTTTTAAATAAAACAAATGCAATATAATAAACTGGCTAATATAAAAAATATTATTTCAACATTACAAGAATGGAAAAATAGAAAGAAAATAAAAAAAATGCAGTACTTATGCACTCTATGTAATATTTTTATTAATAATGCATGCGGTGCAAAACGTAAATTCTACCTCCTTTAGTTTACAAGCATCTGACGTCAAAGGGGTGTCGGTTCATTGACCTTTCTATTGTTCTCACCTAGAAAGACAACCCTTTTAAAAAACGAACCTGTTCTGAATAAGAAATGTGTGTTTTCCTTTGACTATAAAAAACAGGACTAGGCAAAGACTTGTTACTTAATACACTCTGGCGCTTTTCACGGGTGTTGAGGCCCACTTTTAAGTCATGCTTAAGCCTCTTTATGTACGCATACTGACTCAAAAATATGCCCAGACATATAGGTATAGATTCTATTTTTCCTGTTTATTTGACAGAGAAAAACATGTGATTTTTGTGACTGAATTGAAACTGTTTGCTATGAGGAGGCATTTACAGCTACACCAAACTTGAGGTGGCAGGGAGCGGATGTCGCTTAGCCTAAACCTCGTTTAAGAGTAACGGAAGAACAGGTCCTGTCATTAAAAGTCAAAGATGTTTTCTTACGAGACGATCTCAACCTTCCGATTTGCTCCTTTTTGCACGAAAACAATACGACAATACCTACATAGATATCTCGAGTATTTCTAAAGTGGACACTATGATATTGTTTTTACGTCTGGGTAAGGAAGATGTTTTCAAGGATTTTATTGAAGACAAACATTGTTAGGAAAATATTCGAGAAAGGATTTGTTTCGAAAGTTTCTAACGTGATTTTATCCTTTACTTAATGTTAAATTTTATTTCACATACATTTTTCTTTATTTGTTTTTTTTGTATTTTAGACAAACAAGGATCTTTGGCCCAATTTATGAGATATAGGTCTACAAGGATATTATTGCCCTCGGAAAATATCTGAAATAACAATGTCATCTTGACAGCGTAACCTTTTAACCAATCAGGGAAAGGCAGCTGAGGGATTTTGAAAGGAGTTAGGAAATTTTTACCTATTGTTATCGCTAAAACTTTGTAGGCGGCCCCCCGTCAATGTCAAAAAAGTGCCATAATATCCTTGTAGGACTATACTGCTGCGAATAAAATATGACAGCTGCATTACAACATGGTGGCGCTAGTGAGCTGTCATAATTTAGTTTGACTTTTGGCCACTGGTTATATCCATGTCTTTCTATACGTTTACTGCTATGTTATTTAAAAACATATTCATATATCCGTTATTTAATCTATGTAATCGGGTTAAATGCCTCAATAGCGTGTATTGAAGAAAAAATATTACACATAACGACTTCCTTTCTTATCGATGCATTTATGCATTTCCCTTTCTTCGTTTGACATTTTTCTTTAGGCAGAATTAAATTTTCCAACACTGACATTTAAAAATACACCTTAATGCCAAAGTCTCTAGATCTAATTTCCTTTACTAACGTCAATTTTAGTAACTCAATAGAAGGATACACGTGTCAAGGGATAATGAGTCTTAATCTTTGGACAATAAAGGCCATGTCGTAGGTTAGGTATAGGAACGGGTTTTACCTGTTAGGTCCGGATAATTGTCGTTACAACACTAAAGTACTCGATAAGAAGTAATTGTTTTCGTGCTTTTCTTTACATTAAATTAGTTTCACGTAAGGGACTAAGTACAGACGAAAAACTAAATACTAAACATGCTATTGTTCTTAGTTTAACGTTCAAATTTTAAAACTAGAACAAAAAATGTCGCCATTTAAAAAATCAAACGTCAAAAATCATAAACAAAGCACGCATTCCAAATTCAAAAACACTACTAACGTTCAAAAGGCAAAGGTGTTCGTGTTTTCAGCCAACTGTTGGTTTTTTATCGAGGAAAGTTTGTAATAAAACTGTTGCACGTGGCTCGCTAGCCTAATTGCCGGTATAAAATATCACATCGTTTAACTGCAAGTGGCCATTATGATTTCTTTGTTTTTAAAAGAGGCAAACAGACTCATTATAGTCGCTTGCTACCAAAAACATTAATTTAACGTAGAAAGAATTTTATCTGGAGCATTGTAATACAAATTGATAAAAATAATTAATTAGGTAATAATGCCCTCTAGCCTCTAACGTATATGGCATTTATCAACCAATAGAGTTACTTCTAACTCAATTGAATATTTTAATTACTTGCGTTGTAATATTTTGCATTTTCGTAATGGTCAGCTAATTTTAATTACCAAATTCTAGTATTTATATGAATCCATTAACTAATGAAATTAAAAATTTATAAAAGCAATAATAAATTAGTTGACTATCTAAAGTTTTAAATTAATTCCACGTAAGTGCCGTTCGGATTTTGTAAAGTCACTCGTATGTCGTAGATTTACAGACTTTAGGATCAATAACTGTTCATTGGGACGTCGTAAAATTGTATTGTAAAGTTTAAGGGTGACATTTTATTAAAAATACTTCGATAAGTGATTATCCCTATCCTAGTCATAAAGGTTTTATTTAAAACTAGCTGTTGCTCGTGACTTCGTCCACACGGAGTAAAAATAGTACCCTGTGTTACTCGGGGATCATGTAGCTTTCTAACTGTGAAAGATTTGTTGAAATCTGCCTAGTAGTTTTTGGGTTATTTCAATACATACAAGAATACAAATCTTTCCTTATTATGATATTAGTATAGACTATAATAAGACAGTATTGTAAAAATAAAGTCAAGCTTCTTTATTTAATGTATAAGTTGCTGTTACTCGTGACTTCGTCCGCCAAATATAGCCTATGTTACTCAGTGATAAAGTAGCTTTCTAATAGTGAAAGAGTTTTAGAAATCGGCCCAGTACTTTTTAAGTTATTTTAGTACATACAAAATATACAAACCTTTCCTGTTTAAACATAGATAATCTATGGTCATATTCGCAGATAAAATAATGGTTATTTTGATCTATGCTTATCAAAACTTCGTGACTTCATTAAATATAATTTATTTTATCTAAATAGTGAAAAATCGTGACTAAACATTTTAATCTAAATATTTTAGAACTATTTCACTGTTTAAACTTCCGTGAGGCAATATTAGTAAATAAAAACGGCTGCACTCACGTTATTAAGATCCGGTAACGGCACCGACTTATATAATTATAAAACTATTTATCTTGGAACTTAAATCACGCATTTCATCAAATAAGTTGCTTTACGAAATCATTTTATTAACTCTCTGCATCCTCCCAAAAAATATTTAACATTTTTCAAACCCCAACGTACTGAAGGTTGCAATATTGATGACGTCACAAATAGAACCCAATCTTCTTAATCTACCTAATGCCCCTGACTTCGTCCGCGCGTAAATTATAAAAAAATATAGTCTATATCACCCAGGGATGATGTAGCTCCCAATCAGTATAATAACAAATTGTTTCAGTAGTTTGGATCTACTAAATCAATGTAAAGAAACAAAACTTTTTTAATAAATTAACCATAGACTAAAATAGCAAAGATTAAAAAAATATGTCAAGCAGAAAAGACAGATGAAAACATTAACTATTTTAATTTAATACAAACTGAGAAGCAAGATAAAATGGTAAGCAAACGTAATGTAATGTAAAATACATACATTTTTAATGAATAGAAACTAAGATCTTTCCTTTACTACACCCACGTCACTCTCTCGTTCAACTTTTCAATGAAATTTAAAAATAGAACACTAGATAACTTTTTAATTTTGTTTTTAAACGTCGAACGTTTAAAGGAATGCGGATAAATGTCACAGTTCAAGACGCTTTTTTAATCTTTAACTTTTTTTAGTAGCGTAAAGAAGTCAAGACACCATTTATTTTATTTTATTTCTTTTTTAATAAAAATGATCACACAGTTCGATAACCACAAATAAACTTAGTCGTTATAATTTTAATAAAAAAAAGTGTAAACACAGTATTTAAAATATTAGCCAATTTAAATTAAAAAAAATGTTATATATTTTTAAATTTTAATTAACGCCGTTATCCATATTTTTTAATTCTGTTAAAAAAATTACATAGTTTTGCGTAAAAACGTCAACGCATTGAACTTTTAAACACCGACCTTGAATTTAAATTCTGATCATTGTAAAGAAACAAAAACAAGAGCCTCTGTCCTCTTCGCTTTAGTAACCTCTTTTTACAAATCGTCGGATCCTACGTAAAGGGACATAACTAATTTTTTAAGCAAAACTCTTTTTGTGTCTATTTTCGTGAGAATGTCTTTTTAATCGTGAAATCAAAATTTGGAAATCATATATAACACGAAGTTTTAATTAAAATATAACCTTAACATATAAACACATTTATATGATTAAGGTGCACTAAAATGGTTATCTTGATAAACCTATTTTTTTGAGTTACGCCATATCCGTAGAAGCCTACGAAATTCGCCAATTTGATCAGAATATAGTCTCACGGTTTCGGCTTACGCCATTCTATTTCTAACCTTCGTTTAGCTCCTTGAGATATCTACTTAAAAAGTTAACCGATTCTTATGAGATTGCGTAGGCGATTTTAATTTTAAGATGTCATCTCTTTATTGAACAAAGTTAAATAGATTCGGATAATATTTTTACACAGATATAATAAGTTTACACTGACTAAACATAAGTACTTTTAAAAAAACCATATTTTTGTCTATGATTTGAAAATGTTTTTGGAGTTTCGCAATATGTTGATCGGATCACCGATTGATAAACAATCCCATTCCCCCTTAATCCGCAAAAATGTATAAAGTACTGCGATAAACGAGGACCAATAAGTCGTCGATTATACGATACTGGAGGACACTCGGAATTAAATAATATAGACCAGGGGTCTCATTGGACCGAATTATGTATCATAAGAACTACCAGAAACAAGGATGTTCTGTGTTTTGGAATAAATTTTATGAATGTACCAGTACCAAACGTGGAAACTACAACAATATTATTATGATTCTCGTTTCGGATTGCTTGGATTCGATCGAACATATTTTTTAATTGAAAGGACACTGTCAACAAAAATAAATTATAAACAAACATACAGAAATAAACTTTTTATCTTAAAAAAAAGTTGAAGGTTCAACCTATGATGGGCTCCATTTTCCGCAACTCTACGATTAGCGCGTTCTCTTTCGCCGATTCTTCGCCGATATGTGCAGATTGCATCACGATGTTTTCCTTCACCTAAGAGCGTCGGGTAAATATCTACATATGAAAATCGAAAATCGAAAAGCACATTGGTACACGTCGGGATTCGACCTCGGGACCAGCAGTTTACAAGTCAAGAGCTAAACGCCTGAGCCAACAACGCTCCATTTTATCTTATTCCAGAATTTATCTACAATTTTTCGATCCTCTTTCATCATAAAGCGAAACATACTCGTAGTTCTACATTGAACCCATAAAGTATAATACTATAAAGGTATGACGTCATCTCAATGCATCGTGTCATTGACCTCGTTTGAATTAATTGCAAGCAAGTGCAGAATTATTCTGATCGCACAGCGTGGAACTAGGGATTAGAGTACATTAAAAGTTATAGGGGTAGTTAGAAGGGGGTCGAGGGGAAGTAACGCTCGGATTCAGTTCATCATTCAGTACTGAATGAATAGTATATATTTATAGAGATAGTCATGTTTTGTTATATTCTAGTTTCCAGCATCTTACTATTATAAATGCGCAAGTTACGATGGATGAATTAATGTTTAAAGGTAAACTAGCAAGCGGCCACCATGATTCGCTGAAATAGCGAAGCGACTACTCCCCATAGACATCTGCAATTGCAGATGCGTTGCCTACCCTTAATCTAGGGAGGAGGAGACGCCGAATTTGCATTGCACGGTGCCGTCTTCAGAGGGGCACCTTTAGGCGCAGCGCCTTTTAGGAGCGCTCGAGGGCCTTTCCTAAGGCGGGCAGTGGGCGTTGCAGAAGTAACGTCCGTGCCCGCAGCGCCCACGATAATGGCCAAGAGGGAACAAGGTGGTTTAGTACGGTATGCCCTCACTAGTGAGTGTGATCCCCACATACCGAAATGTGCTCCCCTCGTGAGCACTAGGATCCAAAAATATGAATCCGCCATGAAAAAAAAGGGAGGAGGAGACGCACAGCAAGAGGATAATTCCTCATCCTATACGTCCCCTACCCCGCCAAATTCACTTCCCCTGTCCATAATTTTCTTATAAGAAAAGGATAGGAAGGGAAAGTGGACTAAAATTAGGCCTCCGCCCCCACACTCATCAGACAAAACACGGATTAGCTTCTATTTGACGCCTGACTTCTGTGTGTGTGTGGTACTCGTACATCACCGGGCGAGCCGGACAATTCGTGCAAAGATGTTAAAGCGGGCTCTACCACTGTTATGATGTATTGAAATGCAGAACAGTCTGGAGGAACACATAGCCTACTTACTATAGTTTTATATCCGTGCAGAAGGAGTCGCGGTCGACAACTAGTATATCAATTAAAAAATAATTATCCCTCGGCTATTTTCATATTCATTTACATTATAGTATACGTAGTTCTGTTAGTTAACTCGTATTAAAAAAACAACGTTCAATTAACTTTGTGATAATTTCACGGGTGTCAAGTGTACACGATTCATTGTAATTTATTAAGCACTTTATCCATCTAGTACGTTTTATGGCTTTTCACGAGGTTAAATACAGTTTTATGACTATCAATCACTGATCTCTATTAATAGATAGGATTAAATTGACAGCTTTTTATTCGTCCCGACAAGCGCCTGTTACCTTAGGACTTCATTAGACCGAGTTCACGCAAAAATGGAGTAGGGCCGATTTTGAGTGACATCGGTCTAATGAAGCCCTAGGATTTATGTTTATTCTATCCCTAAAGGACACATCAGGATAGTATTTTAATCGAGTTGTGAGTAATTTAGTAACTAAATGTGTCCGAACAGCAACATTTTACTATAGTAGATTAGTAAATCCTCGACTTAAATACTTTCCTGATGTGTACAAGACTTTAGGTAACATTAACATGAGCTTGAAGGAACGAAGAAAAAGCTGTCAAGGCTTTATATTAGTTCAAATCGTAAACGCCGCTAACAGCCGCTATTGTCCACTAAAATATCAAATATCAAAAAGAAACAAAATAACATTTCTTACAGCCTGTCTATTTATAGAGGTCAGTGGTATAAACGAGTTGTTTGTCGCGGTTACGCACAATCTAATCACTCCTGAGCCAATACTTTTCCCTCAAGTCTTTCCAACTTTTATAGTCTCTTAAGAAAGTGTTGAATGGCGTTTTTATTGAGGCATAGAGTTTGTGGCTTGTAGGATCTTTACTTTAATAGTCTATGATAAAGTTAAAGAACGAAAATCCTATTTATTTAAATTAAGTATAATTATAAATAACTAGCTGTTGCTCGCGACTTCGTCCGCGTGGAATTAAAAAATATAGTGTCTGTGACTCGGGGATAATGTAGCTTTCAATGAGTGCAAGAATTTTTGATATCGGCCCTGTAGTTCTTGAGTTATTTCAATATATACAAAAATACAAAATCAAAATGCCTCTCTTTATAATATTAGTATAGATAAATAAGATATTTTTACAGTCTTTATTCTTTTTTACAAGAGCACAAAATATTGTGTGTAAGTACCAAGTCCTGTGTTAATAAACAAAGCAAAGAAGAAATTCAACAGTGGTAGAGCCCGCTTTAACATCTTCACACGAATTGTCCGGCTTGTTCGATGTAATACCACACACACACAAGAAGACAGGCGTCAAATGGAAGCTATTCCGTGTTTCGTCTGATGAGTGTGATGCCGGAGGCCTAATTTTGGTCCACTTTCGCTTTATGGGAAGGGGAAGTAGATTGGGGGAGGAGGGAACGTATAGGAAGACTTATTATCCTCTAGCTGTGCGTCTCCTCTGTAGATTAACGGTAGGCAACGCATCTGCAATTGCAGATGTCTATGGACAGGGGTCGATTCAGATTTTTTCGACCACTTTGTAATCTAAAAAAAAAAATTAAATTGTTCTGAATTTTGACTTCAAACATATAAGTTTTTTTAATCATATATTCTAGTATTTTTAAATAAAGTATAGATACTCTAGGTTAAATTTTTAAAAATTATAAATTCTAGGTTATTTTTTTTTAGTTAAATTAAATTTGAAGTAATAATATACTTTACTACACGTTTAAGTTTTGCTTATTAAACTTAAGTCTTGATTGTACACCCACGTGCAACTCCTTTAGGTATTGTAGGGTATATATCAGTGGCGAAGCGTCCATAC
>QDHC01003015.1:17451-36287 GCA_013186455.1 Papilio dardanus tibullus
TATCGTTTAATTACAAGCCTTTTTTTAATCTATATTCTAGGTTATTTTTTTAGTTAAATTAAATTTGAAGTAATAATATATTTTACGAGCAAGTTTTAAGTATTGCTTATTAAACTTAAGTCTTGATTGTACACCCACGTGAAACTCCTTTAGGTATTGTAGGTTATATATCTATATTTATCAGCAATTTACCTCCCACAGTCTGACTCATTACGATAGCCCAAAATATCAACATGGAGTAAGCTTTTAATATGTTTTAAAAAGAATAAGAATAAATAATGTTTATAAACAAATTAATTTAATAATTACAATACTTTAATCGATTACTAGCTATTGTTAAATAGCGTGGAATTAAAGTATATAGCCTATGTTACTCGGGGATAATATAGCTTTTTAATGGTGAAAGAATTTTTGAAATCGGCCTAGTAGTTGTCGAATTATTTCAATACTTACAAAACTACAAATTTTTCTATTTATAATATTCTGCTAAATTAAAACAGCTGCTAAGTACAGAGTTTTATTTTTAATCCCGACTTAGGTCAATACAAAAAGACAGAGTGAGAATTAACAATGCTTTAAGCATTGTATTAAATTAGCAGACTATTATGAATAAAGCGGGCTGTCTTGTGCTATTTCCTATTAGTACAAAGGCTATGGTTGATTTTTTGACGCCACCGACCCCTAAAATCAGTTTTCGATTCTGTCGACCCTTAGGAAAGCGATATCGACCCACTTTGGGAATCGCTGATGTAAATGAATCAGACAGATGAATACGTAAGCGAGCACTTTTAATAACAATGAGTACGTATTTCATATTTATGTGATATTTTGATACTTCAAAGTGTCAACATTTGATTTGTAGCTTTTTGAATTAAAATAAATAATATCTTTAGTAGGTGATATTTTTGTTAAGCTAAACTGAGTCATGCCTTATGTTTCTGAATCAGGTTTATAATATACTAGCTGTTTGTCGCGATTTTGCGAATTTGGCGAATTAAAATTTAGTCTATGTTACTCGGAGATAATGTAGCTTTCTAATGGTGAAAGTATTTTTAAAATCAGCCCAGTAATTCTTGAGTTATTTCAATACGTACAAAAATACAAAGTTTTTCCAAATAGTTAAAATATTAATATAGATTATAGATTAATAGACAAAATAAACATTAGCCTTCGTCAGCGATTCCGTTGTCTAGAATTGCTAAGCAAACAGTTTCAAACTTTCCTTCATAATAATGTATGTTTATGAGAGGTAATCATTTTCTTACTTTGAGGGTTTTGTTTACATTTGTTTCTGTAACTTTCCACAAACAAAACAACTATATATATCTAGCTCTCTTTTTGTGAAACAGAGTGAAAGGGATGACTATAAGATAGTCTCTTCAGTGGAACTCAATGATGCTACTCATATTTTATTTAAAAATTTAGTTTACATATAATTTTGACGCCAATTTTTATCTATAAAATTTACATTTCATTGTAATTTTTTTGCGATATCTTCATATATTTTTATAAAGATAAAAAGAAATTCAATCCACATTCTATTTAAGCTATTTCTTCGCTGCGTTGAATAAAAATTGTGCTTGCCATTCTTTGCAAGATACAAACAATTTTACATTATAACGTAATACGAAAATGTGCATTTTTTACTTGAGTACATATCAACACCAACTTCATTACTTGTAATCGTTAATTGTTACTTAAGTATCTACTTAGTATGGTTTAATAAACTTTGTCTAAAGTTCAGATTTCTTACCCATAGCACAGATAATAAAGGTCTAAAGGTCTGAAGATAAAAGTCAACATTTTATGATTATTAGATGCAAAATTCATTTAACTGTAAGTAAATCTATAGAACTCGTATAGCTCATATCAATTCTAGTCCAATTGTGAGGAGTTATTGAAGCAATGCATTGTCGGCCATTGCCCAATCATCTGCGCAGGGACCATCAAATCTTACTATTATACTAATATTTTATACCTAAAAATAAATGTTTCATCTTCCTTAAACGTGGGTTACATTGCAGAAATTTCATGTAAAAACATTACATTATTTAGTAGAAAAAATAAATCTGTTTTTGTAATAGAAGAATCTTAAAGTTAGAACCGCTAGAATTTTAAATTAAGTAATGCACTGACGGATGAATTTTCAAACACCACTCAAATATTTAAAAGCCTCTTACATGTTAAGTCCACGGTTAAACTTGGATTCTACGGCGATCTTGTTTAATTTTGACGCCACTTAGATTGTAAGCGATGCTTTTTGAGTGGGGATTGAACACTCGGCCGGCAGTCTTAATTAATGTTACACAAAAAATACTAAGGGAGTCTTTAAGTATAGAATTCTTAAACTAAACCTACGCTAAGTATCACCCATTATCAACCATAAGGGCTACTGGCGCCTGTGTGCATAAAATGCTTTTGGCGCCCCATAAGCATTTTTATTTCTGTTCTGGCGCCAAATATAATATAAATAATCTTTTTTGATGGTAGGTAGGCGCTTGAAATAAAGCAAACAACTGAACTTTTTTTTCGCCTTTTACAGTGCTTTTTTTGTTCCCTTGGTTTTGGCGCCCCCTTAAAGATGGCGCCCGTATGTAATACACTTTGCATATATGGTAGTGGCAGCCCTGCCCATTATGAACTAAAGTGACGCATTTAGTGTTTTCTGGCAGACGTTGTTATAAATATATTCATGAACATCACTAAAAATGCATACCTTGTAAAGAATAAAGAATTTTCTGAATTACATTTCTTGCATTCAATATAATATTAAAAAATAAAAATACCAAGCAAGAACGCGTATGCAGGCGAATATAAAGGTAGAATTCCACTGCCTTGAGAAATAGTCATCCCTTTCATTCTTTACTAACTTTAGCTCGCGACTTTATTGAGCCGAATTAAAAATTAAAATTACTTGGGGATAATGCAGCTTTCTAACGGTGAGAGAATTTTTCAAATGTAGTAGGAGTTATTTCAATACATACAAAAATACAAATCTTTTCTTTTTATAATATTTGTATAGATGCTAAAACAGAGAGAATAATAGTAGCAGTGAAACCCTACGTTAAAGCACGTATGTGCCGCATCAGTGCGAAATAGAAGAAGAAAATATTCTATTACATATGTTTGGCAAAACTTCGCCAAACTCAATTTTCGCTGCCAGAAATATTGCTATAGGAATCTGTCAAGACTTTACTATCTTTCTACTGAAATAAGTTCGTACTAAAATAGAAAAAATGTTACTAATGAAATCAGGGGATTTACCCAAAGTACATTCGCAAGAAAGCCATTCGATAGTGAACATCAAAAATGTATTGAACTGACAATGGCATTCGGTATTTCAGACCAGAACATGACTTATCGAATGTCATTGTCGTTTTCATACATTTTTGTCGATTCCAGCGATACTTTTGGTGACCCCCTTGATATTTCAATAGTGGCATCAAAATTCTTCAGTCCTAAGTGATAATCATCTCATTTATTTTATTTAAAAGTAGGTTAACGATCAATTAAAGTGAATTCGGATAAGAAATCGATTCTTTACTCGAAGACGATATTGTAAAGCGATTATTTCTTATCTTAACTATGTTATTTTAAACTAAAGTAAATTCAAGGTCTGTGAATCCTTAAAACGAGTAATTTCATATTTCAACATAGAAAGAGAAGATATAGAACTGGCTGTAGCATATACGGTTGAGGGACAAAAAATGTCTTAGACTACGTCATAGGTGTGTTGTGTCCATCACTTTACGGTTGTAAACCAATAATATCATGTCTTAAACCTTTACCTTGGACGTAAGAAAAATTATTACACCGAAAATACTTTTTGATACGTCACATTTGTTTGGTTCTTATTTATGGACCCCAACAAACAAAATCGTATACGGAGAAAGGGACCAAAGATCTACGTCACTGTCTTTGTCACGCTACGTATATTTCGTATAAATGTGTCTCAGTCGCTGTCAGTTTGACATATGTCATGTCTCATCTGTTTCTTTTAAATATGTATTTCAATGTCAAATAACTGTTAAGAATTTGAATATTATAACCATAAATAAATTGTAATAAATAATTTATGTTTCGTGAATTAATTTATTTGAATAAAGTCGGCATAATATGTTAATTTTATTTTGTTAAAGAATTTTATCTAAAAGTTCGCCAACCTTACAATATTTTTTCGAATTTGTTTTTATAAAGTTAAATTTTTCGCTTTTGCTTTTTTCTGTCATAAGTTTCGAATCCATTAAAGATAAACAATTAGGTATAAACATACGACTTATAAGACCTCCCTCAGTGCGGGTTAAGCTGTACTTAGTGTCCAATTAACAACTGTGTGTGCGGCAGTAACCGTCGTATTTATAAACAAGCAAAATTAAATTTTTGAGCAAAAGTAAGTAACAAATTCTTGCAAAGTATTGTATAAATATGTAAATATCTATAAACTAAACTAAAACGAAATCCTTTGTTTCGTAAATTCATTGTCACCGTACACAGAATTAGGGGGCATTTGTCTTAATATAATGTAGATGCACGAGGGGTCCGAGTTTTTATCGTCCGCGGATTGATTTTATTGTTGCTATTAGGCAGAAATCTGGGGAATAATAGCCACAGAGTAGACAGGTAAGATGTACCAGATTTATTAAGTGTTAATTAATTTTATAGGGAAACATTCCGGTTATGAAATTTATTGATTTTGTTTTAGATGTAGTGGTAGTGTAGTTCAACCCATGATGGGCTCTATTTACCACAACTCCACGTCGGGTAAATATGTACATATGAAAATGAAAAAACACATTGGTAGACAGCGGGATTCGAACTCGGGACCTGCAGTTTACAAGTCAAGAGCTAAACCCCTGAGCCACAGACGCTAAGATGTAATTGTTCATTATTTTACCTTCCTACATACATGCATTCGAATTTAGCTAAGGAATAAAGTAATATTTATTAATATTAACATTATGCTCAATATAATGCTGACTCCATGATTATTTTTACATTTATATTGAATGTTCAACATACAATAAATTAGCAAAATCATTGATTTGCAAATAATTATTAAAATAATTTGAATAAATGGTTCAATATCTTATGCAGTTTTCTTGTAACAGTAGTGAAAAAGAGTTAAAACTAAAAATTACTTTTATTGAAGAAAAGTCAAATAAATCGTTTAGTATAGCGTGTAAGAATATTTTTTCTTTGTAATTTTTATCTTACATCACAGGTTTTTTACGGTTCAGATAAATAATTTCTTTGTCACTTTCGTGCATTTTTTTTCTATCTTCATTCTTAATCATTATAAAATTTATTATTAAGACATTATCTATAATTTCAAAAGACATATCATTTACAATGATAAGAGACTCTTAGTTATATGATTTACTTTCTGGCATTAATTCAAAATTTCAAAGAGAAAATGATAAAGTTTATAGAACGATGTAATTTATAGCTTAGAATCTTTTGATCTCTATTCTTACTAATTTTTAAACATTGTTAATATATTTGAAATTATTTAATCTGTGAATTTCCACTTTAAAAATGAAACAAAAATTACGTAAACATATGTAACAACTTGTTACATATGTTTACTTGATTTTTGTTACTAACAAGAAAACATAGTCCATAATTTTCACTGTTACGATACGGCTTCATTAGACCGATGATACGCAAAAAAACAGCCTTACATCGATGCAAAATCTCCGTTTATTGTGCGAACTCGGTCTAATGAAGCCGTAGGTTTTGTAGATATTAGTAGAAAAGATTTACATATCTTATTCTTTAAAATAACAACAGGGACAGTAGCACTATTTTATGAAAGTAATGACTTTTAAAAAAATAATAACAATCAATAAAAAATATTACATTTTAACGAGCTTACAATAAAATTTAGACGTAAAACAATAACCAAATTAATTTTATTTAAGGTACATAAGGTTCGACCCATGATGGGCTCCATTTTCCGCAACTCCACGACTACCGCGTATTTTGCGTGACTTTACACATATCTTTGAATTTTTCGCCGATATGTGCAGGTTGCATCATGATTTTTTTTTTAAATGTTTTATTTTATATTACACATTACGATGGTTAGGGTAACGGAAAATAAACTCGTAAAAATTGGTTTTTACTTCCCTAACCTTGCTACGGATAGTTGCAGTATTTTCACTTAAATTGCGGCGTTCTAGTTTACTGAGGAAAGAATTAAATTTTCAACATACAGAAATACATCAATTAGTACTTTTTAACCACTTTTTTCACGTATTTAAAAGTACAACTAATAAATTATGGTTCAAAAGGAAAATTCGTTAACTTACCTTTTAAAATTAATCTACTTTGAAATTTAGAATAAGGGGGCACGACACCACATTTAAAACACCAATTAAATATTATAAATTTCAATTCACTTTATATTAATGTTTCAATATCGTAAACTTTAGCGCGGGAAACTTTGCGAATGAGCGACACAGACCAATTAGACATCCGTACTCGGCGCGTGCTGCGCGGCAACTGGCAGGCGAGAAGTTTTTTCACCAAAGAGTTTTCATTATTTTGATCACGTCAGAGGGCGGGAAAGCCGCGTTCGAATTATGAATGTTGTACGCATTTTGTCTATGCCGGTATCTCAAACACGAGTATACGCGAATAGTTAATTCAAAAAGGGTTCAACGACCACTTCCGCACTTAAATGCTCCCTAAGGATGTGCCTTAGCGCTGATTTTGATGAAAAATCTGCACTAAACGTGGGTATCCATCAACCGACTCCTAGTTCGCTTACGCATAGCTGTAATCTTTCTAGATTTCCAGTATATTTTTTCTGAGTAAAAGTTTGCTTTAATTTTTTGGACCTAAACAAAATTATACCTTATTCAATATATGCAAAGACCGTAAGCCGAGCTTTTGTTGTACGTGGTTTTATTTCTCTAACTGTAAGTTAATGAATATTTTAACTAAATGTTCCGACGGTTAAAAAATGTTGTCAAGCTCATTTATATTTTTATCTAGTACGTTTAGATTATTTTATGGTTGAATTGTACGTGTGTTTTAATATAACTGTAACTGTGAAGGGCATTTAAAGTGTTTTAAACTTGTTATAGAAAAAAAATACCATAAAGCTGGTTCTTTTGTGAACTTTGTTTACATTAAATGTGTTTTTTTTATTATAATAAACTAGAGTGGAATTAAAAAATATAGCCTATGTAACTCGGGGATAATGTATCTTTCTAATGGTGAAAGAATTTTTGAAATCGGCCAAGTAGTTCTTGAGTTATTTCAATACATTCAAAAATACAAAGTTTTCCTCTTTATAATATTAGTATATTTAGATTAAAAGAGGATTAAAAGGTATAATTTGTTGTATATGGCTTGCAACAATTGTATCTAACGTTTTTTTTCTCTTGGACTCTATTCTGAAAACAGATTATTGACTCAAGCCTTTTTTATTGGAATAATTATTTTTTACATACATTTAAACTTATGACGTCATTGGACATAATCTTTAACAAAGTTTGAAATAATATTCGTTAAAATACCAAAACCGAAATCATATACTATGCTACATTAACTCTTAATACAAAATCAAATGACCAACGGTTATTTCCATCACTACATAAAATAAAAAATGAACTCTATTAGTAAGAGGAATAAAGTCTAATTTCAAATATCAGTACAACCATAGACATTTCCACGTTAAGACCAATGTCCCCAAATAAAAATACATGGCCGGTAAGAAAAACACATCATAAAATTATAAGTGTAACGAGTAATGGTGTAAATCATTTTTATGCCTCTATTTACTTTGACCAAATAAAATTATTATTTCCCTTTAGCTTTGAGACTAATTTCTTTTCCTATAAAATATAAACTCGTCACTTATCGTTAAAACGAATAAAATAGGCTTAATATTTGCCGGGCAATGACTTAGTAACTACTTAGTCCCAAAACTTATTTGGCCCGGCGAGAGTGGTGCTTAAAAATAAAGTTAAGCTAACTTAGGCATACAAGATGACAAAAAAAATAAAGCATGTAAAGTTATAGTGCTAAGACTTAAGGCTCGGTAAGAATTGGTTTAAGTTAAAAACGTTATTTTTTTGACATTGACATAATTTTCTTTAGTACTTATTACTTCTTTTCACGATTCTTTTTTGCGGTCAGATTTAAATAAAAATAGTTTTTATAAGAATTGTAACGGAAATAATTTTCATGTTTACGAACATGCGTCTAGTTTTATAGTTTCCGTGAAAGTATGACGTTATCGTTTTTAATTTGATCATAATTTCGTTTCTATAATAATAAAAAATCGGTAAAATATTATCATTGCTAGCTGTTAGCTACGCGTGATTCTAAAAGCTTCAAAGTCTCCGTGAGCGACGACGGTAAGCGCCGACAGTGAGCGCCGACGGTAAGCGCCCACAGACAGCGCGCCGACCGCTAGCCTAAGCGCCGCAGTCCTTCATGATATCGTGGTATTTACAAGCATTTATGAATCATTATTTGTTATTATATTACAATATCGACCTAGACTCATATCACTGTAGTCAGGAAGTGGTCCTTGTTCCCACGATATTTATTAACTAAAGTCCCTGAGCTAAATATAATTTGTTATTTATCATTTTAGTATGAAACATAGCTATAATTTTATTTTGTACCCAGATTTAACCAACTAAAGGCTATCGATGTCAGACTATGATCAGTAAACTTTTTAACGACTGCAAAGCCATTCGTCTATAGCAAACTAACTGATCGTTTTTAAATTTTATTCCACTTTCTCTTCCCATACCTTGTTTTAAGGGTTTGATGGAAATGGTAAGTAGATTTTACAGGAGAGAGGACACGTAGGTAGAGAAATCTCCCAAATCTGTGTGTCTCCTCCGTCGATTAAGGTAGGCAACGCAGCTTCAATTGAAGATGTCTGTGGGCTGCGATGACTCCGCTATTTCGGCGAATTAAAGTGAAATAAAAAGTCCAACACTGACCATTTGACGACTCCGCGTGCACTTAATCATAGAAAGAAGGAGGAAGAATTTAGTAGAATTAGTCAGTAAATGACAAGTGCACATCGGGGAATTGCGTGATTATTTATTTAGGTCAGCGGCACAATCACATTATAGAGTGACCAACATTCATTCTGATGTTCTTAGAAGAAACATATGTGAATGTGTAACTGTATGTATTTATAAACCACTAGCTTTAGTTCGCGACTTCGTATGCATGGAATTTAAAAATATAGCCTATGTTACTCGGGGATAATGTAGCTTTCTAATGGTGAAAGAATTTTTGCCATCGGCCCAGTAGTTCTTGAGTTTTTTCAATAAATAAAAAAAACAAAAAGTTTTGCTCTTCCTATTATTAGTATGATGAACAAGTACTCGTAAGATGAGGACAAAACCTAATCAATCCTTGGAGGATTTTACATAGTAAATATTTCATACTTGTTTTTACACGGGTTTAGTAGACCGCTGACTTCCAGTGAAATTGATCAAGGTCTTTTTCGTGTGAATGGAGTACGAATTTTAAATTACTTGGAAGATATGCATCTTCCTACATTACAAAAGCTCGATTATAAGGAAAATAGCACTACGTTTACTCTGTTTTGTCCTTTTCTTCCTTAGTATACTTCGATCTTTCGTCTCGCTCATGTAACAAAAGTATTCAAACTAGTCGTTGTTGGCAACTACGTCCGCGTGGAATTAAAAAACATACACTATGTTAGTCGGGAATAATGTAGCTTTCTATGAGTGAAAGAATTTTCGAAATAGGCCCAGTAGTTTTTGAGTTATTTCAATACATATAAAAATGCAAAGTTTAATTTAAAATAGTTAGTACAGATTTTAAATTATAACTTTTATTCCCCTTCATTATCTAATTTACTTTATAAATAAACATAGATAATATAAGCGTTTTTATTTGAATTTAATTTTATTTTAATTACAGTTTTTTTGGACGTTCCAGCAGTGGAACTCCACGCTTAATTCTATACAGATTCTAGTCTATTAAAAGTACTCTTAATATATTTCTTAACTATATTAACTAAATATAAAGATGCGTACAGATTAGATACAGGAATAGAATAAATGCGTAAGCCAAGTAGACCAGACAAGGGTAACAGGTGTTTTTACTAGTTGAGATTAGGGTTGCCACCTCGGGCTACGGGTTCAATGTCTTTGGTAATTCACTAGATGTCGCTTATCGTCTTTAATTTCAGCAGACAAGGATCAAGAATTGACGCATTATGTTATTATTTTACATTTGATCTGCATTTATGATTTGACAACCCTAGATATATAAAAAATCAACTCTATTTTGACAGGAGTGGAAGGTAGCTGATATGTGCGGAAATATTATATTCTTATGTCAAGCTAACAAAGTTTTTTTTATAATAAGTACAAAGTGTCTAACAAGCAAGTGGCCACCAGGATTCGCTGGAAAATCCGAAGCAACCCCTGCCCATGGGCATCTGCAATTACAGATGCGTTGCTTACCCTTAATCTACGAAGGAGGAGACGCATAGCAAGAGGATAATACCTCTTTCTAAGCGACCCCTCTTCCTCTTCCCATAATTTCCTTATGAGGAAATAATAGGAATAGAAAGTCGCAGGTAACAACTAGTCCTTACCTTAACCTTATCCGTACATAGAATAAAACAATATCGCTTTTTTATGTTTGTCCCGATATATGCTTGAATCTTTAAAACTACGCAACGGATTTTGATGCGGTTTTCGGTTTTCAGGTATAATACATTCACAATAAAGTAGAGTAACATAATATAGAGGTTTTTAATATGATGTCGTAAATTAACACATTTTTCGCTTACATTGCAAACGCTGCAGTATTTAGTATCAGCATTATACCGATTTGTACCCGAGCGAAGCCGGGTCGGGTCGCTAGTTATTCAATATACAGGTACAAAAACAAGATTGATCAAAGCATCTCCATTATAAATAGCAAATACACGATATTTACATATCATAAATGTATCGAAAACGTTATTAAACATATCAAAGGTTTCAATACATTTACAAGAAACCCAATTACGTTGACATTCCAAATATATTTGATTTATTTTGGAACATATACCCACTTAAATATTGAAAATAATGTCTTTGGTAAAATTGTAAAAGTAACTTCTTGCACCAAGCTAAGCAAATCTGCGATTCTAGTATCTATTGATTCGACTTCATTTGACCGAGTTCGCTATAAAAACTGTTTTGCTTTGACTTTTAAAGCTGTTTTAGTCTTTTAGAGTTTTTGATTTACGTGTTTCGTTATGTAAAATGCAAATTATGCCACATTTTTCATACATTTACAAATAACACAGTCTAAATGTGCTATAAATCGAGCGGCTGGCTCGAACAGTTCGCTCGTTACCAATCTGAAATTCATTGTGGAGAAAAAACTAAATCGCTGTTAGATTGCCAAATGAATTTGTTACTCTTTTTGCTTTAAAAAACCTCAGTCTGTGTTTAATAAATGGCTTTGACCATTTAGCTTGAATAAATTTTACTCAGTTCAAACTAGGGTTACGGTTTTATTTGTTTTTGTATTCGACTAAAGATGATGGCGAAAAAAACTGCACCATTATTCTCTTGTTGTGGGTCTTCTCCTCCGTAAATAAAAGGTGTCTATGGGCATGGATCGCTTCGTATTTTTCAGCGAATCCTGGTGGCTATTTGCTCGTTTGCCACTTTGTATTATAAAAAAACCCATTAGTGTAGAAATCTCAAACTAAATGTAAAAGTAATGTTAATGTAGGAAATTACTTAATTAAAAAAAAATTGAGACTTTATCCAACTTTCCGCTTTTGTAAACGACAAGAAAAAGTTTTATAAACATAACACATTTTATTAATCTTCAAACACAATTCAATCACAAAACTACTGGGTCTAGAGACTTGAAATTTAGTATAGAGAGTACTGTTGCTACGAAGGAGTGCACTAAGAAAGGATTTTACAAAATTCGACCCCTAAGGATCCGAAATGAGGGTCCAAAGTTTCTATTAAGCAACGCCATTCCTTTAGCAGAATTGCATAAAAATGGGAATAAATGCTCTTTAGCACGAACTTTGACTTTCAAGGACTTCACATATTTCTAAAAAAACTTCGTTTTGAACTTCTGAATTCTTACACGGAAGAAGTCCGCTAGTTTATTTAAATTTGATTACTTGAATCATAAAAATATCTACCAAATCATATACTAAAATATCGACAGATAAAATCTAGGGCTTAGTTTAAAGATTTATCTACTTTAACTATTTTTCTTAGATCTTTGATGTTTTCGTATTTGTTATTTAGGTGAGACTATTTCTGATAACATCCGGCATATTGAGGCCGATCAATATCGTCATAAGAATATTCAACATAATTTTATCTTATTTACAAATTTAAGTATGTTATACTAGCTATTGCTCGCGACTTCGTCTGCGTGGAATTTAAAAATATACCTCATGTTACTCGGGGATAATGTAGCTTTCTAATGGTGAAAGAATTTTTGAAATTGGCCCAGTAGTTCTTGAGTTATTTCAATACATAAAAAAATACAAAGTTTCTCTCTTTATAATATTAGTATAGATATAGATAAGTTTCGTAAGCTTTGTTTTCGTAAAACTATTGTAATCCTTATCCTTACATAGTATAAAACAATAACGCTTTTTTATGTTTGTCCCTATATATGCTTGAATCTTTAAAACTACGCAACGGATTTTGATATGTTTTTTTTTATAGATAGAGTAAATCATAAGGAAGGTTTTCATGTATAATACATTCACAATATAGTAGAGTAGGACTGATAATTTTGAGGTTTTTAATATGATGTCGTAAATTAACACATTTTTAGCGTTTACATTGCAAACGCTGCAGTACTTAGTATAAGCATTATACCGATTTGCACCCGTGCGAAGCCGGGGTGGGTCGCTAGTATTAATTAAAATATTATTCAAAGATATTAAAATATACTTCTCTCATATCTTGTTTCTAGTTATCAGTTAAATATTGTAAATAAACTCGAAATTAATTAATTTATCTAAAATGCTGAAACTTGTAGATTTCGGGACAGAAAAGTTGAACACTATCCGCTTTATTCCGAAACGAGAATCAGCTTTATTACTGTTGTACTATCTATGTTTGGTACTGGTACATTCATAACATTTATTCCAGAATACAGAACATCCTTGTTCCTGGTACTTCTTATGATACATCATTTGCTCCAATGAGACTCTCCTAGTCTATCTTATTTAGTTCCGAGTGTCCTCCAATATCGTATAATCGACGACTTATTGGGCCTCGCTTATCGCAGTAATTTCCACATTTTTTTCGAAATAAGGGGAACTTTTAGCGTAAATTCCTTACGTATCTATTGGTAACATTATTTACGATGTCATCTGACACAAGGATTACAGTTTAGACAATATTTCTGTGGTCTTTAAAGACTTTGTAAACCTACGGCTTCATTAGACCGAGTTCGCGATACAAACGGACTATAAAACGAAGAAAAATCTCCGTTTATATCGCCAACTTGATCTAATAAAGCCGTAGGGTAAGTACCGGGCATTAATTTTAAATTTTTCCGAGTTATATTTAACCGCCAGATCTGGCAACACTGTGAATCCTCCTGACATTTATTTATATCTCTACATAGTTAACATTTGTTCTGTTCGTGTTTCAACAACTAATTATGTATTTGAAGAATGAATCGGTGCACTTCAAAGCTTCTAAAATTAAACTAAAAATAAAGCTTGTTCTCTTCCGATATTTTTCAACGGTTCCTACGCATATTGTCGTAAGTAAAAAATGCATACTTTTTTAACATGGGCTATATTATTTAATTCCACGCGGACGAAGTCGCGCACAACGGTTAATTTCTAATGACGATTTAAATAAAATTTCTTTTTAGGAATTACTTAAAAGGTAAGTGTTTGTTTATACCTAGTAATGTCAGTAAGACAAGTGTATAATAGTATTGTTATTCAGCACACGGCAGTCACCTCCCTCGGGACACATTCCTTTGTAAGTGGAGTAACAAGACACTATATTTTACAGGATAACATATATCTTTACCTACATACATATATTGCTATAGATCTAGGTGTTAGAGTTAAACTTTTACTAGTGATTTCATCCGCGCTTTATTTAAAAAAATATATAAATATAGCCTATATTACTCAGTGATAATGTAGCTTTCTAATGGTGAAAGAATTTTTGAATTCGGCCCAGTAGTTCTTGAGTTATTTCAATACATACAAAAATACAAATCATTCCGCTTTCTAATATTGAAATCATTGAAAAATCTTCGTAAAAATTACGGTTCTTATATTTCATCCTGTATGAACATACAATATTATAATTATTTTTGCAAACAACAACATAATTAACGCACGTAACCCAGAGAGGTAGGCAGAGACAACGGACGTCCATTTAGCACGATCCTGACACACCTCTCTCGTTTCTTCAACATTTATATATCTACGCATGCATACACGACAGTTACGCGTACTCTTAAGAACATTATTGCAAACAATTCATTAAATATAATGTCTATAAATTCAATGTGGTGGACCAATTTCTATTACTAATATATCAACTGATGTTAACATTCCAATGGTCGACGTAATTTATTGTCACATTTAACTGCATTACACATTATATAGTAAGGCCCTCTGCATACTAGGCTAGCTTTGCAAAAGTCGCTAAGCGTCTTTCTCTCTTTCTCTTTCCTTCTATTTTACCTTCTATAATTGCGGTTATCAGGTCGTCGTGTCGTCAGACGCCCCAACATCTTTCCACTCCTATTCTCTATTGTGTTTAATATATTCCTATCTTCTTTTTCTTCTTTCTACTCGACTTAAATACTATTCTGGTGCGAACAAGGCTTTAGACACTCGAATTTCAATAAATAAAGAACTGAAAAGCCGCCTGTTTACAATTTCATTGTACTTACAGACATATTTACGATGCTATAAGTTCTACAGAACAACTGTAATGGTTTCTTTAGTCACATTACGCACTGAATAGGTCTAGAATTGTTATAAATGTCAAGTAAATCTTAATCTAGACTTCAGAGGGGTTTACCAATATATAATATAGGTTAACCAGTATCTTTCGATTGGCGATATCGCTGATGGAATGAACAAAAATGTATGAAGCAATGACATTCGATAAGCCATGTGCTTGTCACGTGTGAGATGTCGTGGTGAGTTTCCCTGACAGCTTCATTTTAACCCCCTTAGGATTACCCAAAGCACATGCGCTACAAAGCGATTTGATAGCGGACATCAAAAATGTATGAAACTGACAATGACGTTCGATATCTCACATGTGACAAGCACATGACTTATCGCATGTCACTGCCAGTTTTATTCATTTTTATCGATTCAAACAGCGATATCGCCAATCTAAATGTACCTTCGGATAGCCCCCTAAACTCTACAATCTTAAAAGCAGGCATGCATCCAGGGACGTTAATTTCCTACCCATTGTAAAGTATTTGACTTTCACGATGGGATATCTTTTGCAGTATTCCCCTCGTTAAAGAAATAAAAAAATGGATTTTTTCATAGTACATTAGATCCTAAGTGGGATATTTTTAAAAATACGATTGTTAATTTGCCTGAGTAAACATATTTAAAATCGATTCTCTTGTAAACAAATTCGCAGTATATATTTTTTAATCCAATGACGTCGTTAATCGAATCTCTATTTACAATATGTCTAGTTAAAATACGATCCAAATTCCAATCATGTTCGTATTTGGTTCGTATTTACTGCATATTTACAGAACAGACAAATCTAAATTACTTTCAGAAACATACATTTATACATAGTTCGTAAAACGATTAATATTATACTAGCTTTTGCCCGCGTACGTCCGCGGAATTAAAAGAACTTACCATGCCTAAGTATTTGTCTTTCTAAACTATTGTCTACGCACTAATCTGTGTGGATAGGCCTTTTATGCTTATTTTATTTCAGTATTTAGTAAAACTAATACGTTGAAATAAAGCTGTCAGGTAAACTCACCAGGGAGCTATCCAATGTAGATGGGCTCTACAAAGCGATTCGATATCTAACATCAAAAATATATGGAACTAACATTGACGTTATATCTCACACGTGACAAGCACATTATAAGTCATATGTCATATCGAATGTCGTTGTCAGTTTCATACATTTTTGTCAATTCCATCAACGATATCGCCAATCGAAAGATACGCTTTTCTGAAGATACCTTCAAACAATTATCCATGGTAACTTTCGCATTTATAATATTAGTAAGTAAGATTTTAACAGTGGTAGAGCCCGCTTTAACATCTTCGCACGAATTGTCCGGCTCGCCCGGTGAAATACCATACACACAGAAGACAGACGTGAAATGGATGTAATTTCGTGTTTCGTCTGACGAGTGTGGTGTCAGAGGCCTAGTTTTAGTCCACTTTCCCTATCATTTTCTTATAAGGGAATGATGGGAAGGGGAAGTGGATTTGGCGGGGAGGGGACGCATAGGAGGAGTAATTATTCTTTTGCTGTGCGTTTTCTCCTCCGTAGATTGAGGGTGGGCAACGCGTCTGCAACTGTAGAACTCTATGGGCAGCGGTAACTTCGCTATTTCAGCGAGTCAAGGTGGCCGCTTGCTCGTTTGCCACTTTTTAATATAAAAAAAATCTTCTATAGTTTATGTCTACGTATATATCTAAATGGATGGCGAAAGGCATGACGTGTATTTGTGGGATAACAAATGCAACACAAATGCATCTACGCAACGTTGATTAAGAACAAAGTCTGCGTACCGTGTCGACGTTCGCTTTTATCTCGTAGCGCACTATTTGCAGTCTATGACTGAATATTAATTATTCGTATGCTATATTGCAATAACTCAAAGCTCCTTGTCACCGTTGATAATTAGAATGTTGCATATCTATACTAATATTATTATAGAGAAACTTTGTATTTTTGTATGTATAGAAATAACTCAAGAACTACTGGACCGATTTCAAAAATTCTTTCACCATTAGATAGCTACATTATCCCCGAGTAACATGGGCTATATTATTTAATTCCACGATATTATTCAATTCCACGCGGACAAAGTCGCGAGCAACAGCTTAGTTATTTACAAATATAGATACATCTTAAAACGCCGAGTAAACGATTATTTTTTCCGACGATTATACATGCTTGGCAATTATTTATTTGATGTTTTTAAAACCTTTGATGATTAAAAAGAATTTGTTTTTGTTGTTTATCTTCTTAAATTTAATAATAAATGTTAATTTTAGAAAAGTAAAAATAAATTACTCTCCAATTTTGTACTTTCTTTATAGGTATTGTTTAGTTTTAATTTGGTAATAATGTTAACAAACTAAGTATGCTAATTATGAAAAATGGAGAAAAAAATATATAAAATTTTGGTATCCCAAAAAACCTTAAACTATTTCACACACATTTTCAGTAATTTGAGTATAAAAATTAAATCAAGAGCACTTAGAATTTTACAATTTTAACGTTAAAATCGCCACAAAGGTTCATTTTTCAGGCCTAAACGGACGCCATGACAGATTTACGGTACTCTGGCGACGCGTTATGTGTATATTGTTTATTTTGTTACCATCCTTGTAACTAACGTTACTTCCTTTTCAAAGCCTCTGCTAAAGCCTCTTTGGGATACTACGAATATAGTAGAGTATGGACAGATATGTACCGATGCCTTTTTCGATTTTTGATTTTCATATGTACGTATTTACCCAACCCTCTTACGGTGAAGAAAAACATCGTGATGTCTGCACATATCGGCGAAGAAATTCAAAGATATGTGTGAAGTCACGCAAAATACGAGCTAGTCGTGGAGTTGCGGAAACACGGAGCCTATCATGGGTCGAACACACTGCACTACTACTGATAGCTCAGTAGCGCCCTCTTTGTGCGGTGTTTTCTATGTCCAGCTAGTAGGTTCAAGTAGGTTTTACATCACTTAGAACTAACCGATAACAGGACATTTCTCACTAAGCTTATCCTTGTTTTGACTAACAGTATTTATTGATCTTTATTTGTTGCTGTCATTTGAAGGTAATTGATGTGGTTAAATACATTTAAAGAGACATTCACAAGGAGGTTTTTTAACGCCTTCGCTATCTCGTAAAAATGACTCTTGTTTCGTTCGGCGAGTGCTCAAAATCCAACGCCGCGCGATCCAATTTAAAATTGGCACCGTGTGGTACATGGTAATGCATTTGTTTTATCTCAACGTTTTTTTAGCGCGCGTTGAAAAAGCGCTCGTGTGTATGGGGGTAAAACTTTGCAGTCATTCATCATTCGCTGACAAACTAAATGGCAGCTCAATTTAACTGTTTGAAGATATTCTTTGTTTTACAAATGCATTGAAAAACTTTATATTACTTATCTTAACTTAAATATAGTCTAAGTTAAATATTTTCATATTTAAGTTCGCTTTTAAATGGAAGAATTTTATACTTAAGCAGGCTTTTAGTAAAACCTTCATCGCTAACTTTTTAATTACACATACATTATGAATTCAAAACCTTAAACTTCTTAAGCCTTTACACAGGCCAAGTAAAAAAACATAGATACATGCCTATTTAAGACACAGAAAGTATTAAGTTTGGAAATATTTTTAAAACAAATACATTGGTTAACGGTTATGTGTATTTTTTTTAATTATAAAATGGCAAACGAGGAAGCGGCCACCTGGATTCTCTGAAATAGCGAAGCGACCGCTGCCCATAGACCTCTGCAATTGCAGATGCGTTGCCTACCCTAAGTCTACGGGGGAGGAGACGCACAGAAAGAGGATAATTCCTCTTCCTATGCGTCCCCTGCCCCTCTAAATCCACTCCC
>QDHC01003015.1:73271-96257 GCA_013186455.1 Papilio dardanus tibullus
ATCTTGCATCTATGGTCAGATACAATCCATGATAACATTACTGTGAGCTATAAATTATTTATTGTCAATATTATTTATAACCTTAAAATATGTACTAGATTAGAAAGTAGAATAATTGTTAATTAAAACAACAAACAACCGAAAATCAAAGAATGTTTAGATTTTCGCATAAGATTTCAATAATGATGGCGATAACAATACGGAAACACAGAAAAACGTATAGATGGATGTGATAGGATGTATAAAGGGAATCAGTTCACAGATGATACTTCTCGTATATTCTGTACCGACGGTGGGCCGTGTCGAAATGTTGGTGATCATAATATATAACTTACATATACAAATCCAGTTTCCACGGGCCACGATGGGTCGTTGTATTCACCATAAAAACCATCATCATGATTGGAAGGTACCTCATAAGCACCTATAAGTGATTCGTTTCTGTACACAATTCTGCTTGTATAATGATTCAATCCAAGGAAATCAGCCGTTCCTCTCATAAATTCTATCTGCTCTTCGCTAAACGGACGAAGTCGTGAAGCATTGAGACCTTGTTTCATACTCGCCGCGTGAACTCTGTCTGTTAGACGCTGAGGATAGTTGCCTTTTTCCGAAAATATAGGATCCATATATTGTCCAATCTGGGAAATTAAGATTGTATGCTAAATTCGAACAGTATGGTTATCTACGTAAAATGATTTTCTTTGTAAGTAGTTACTAATCTGTCGTAATAAAACAGGAATTTTAATATGGAAAGTTTCGTATTTTCGTAAGAGACCTTTAGGTTTAGTGAGACAGAGAGAAGTTAAAACGAAATGTCTCCTTTCCTTTAATTCCGCGACGCAAAAAGATTAGAAAATATAGTTGTAGAGATAATAACATAATCCATTTAATACCCAATCGAACACTAATTCACGTGTTTAGTTGTATCGATAAAAACAAAATGTTATGATACAAACAAAACGTGATATCTTTAAAAGTTTACTCACGTTAAAAGCCAAGAAGTCTTGCACCGCTTCAAGGTCATCCTCTGAGTTCGATTCCGGCATCGCCCACTCCATGCTGACCACAAATCCAACCTCACCCCCTTGAGAACTCCTGAATTCAGCGTCATAGAGACGATAAGCTTTAGCATTAGCTAGCAAAATGTTCCTACCACATTCATAATATCCAACACCTGGTGAATAGATTCTAGGAGCATGCATAGCTACACCATAACCGAAGTAGCAATGTATATGTGGTTCATTAATTGTCATCCAATGTTTGACTCTATCGCCAAAATGCTGATACAACACCCGCGCGTAGTCACCGAACCAATCAACAATTTCTTCATTTAACCATCCTCCTTGTTCATGCAAATTCTGAGGCAGTTCCCAGTGGTACATCGTCACGAATGGAGTTATTCCATTAGCTAGTAACTCATCAATCAGGGCATTGTAGTAAGCGATGCCGTAAGGGTTCACATAATCCGCTCGGCCGTAAGGTAATATCCTCGGCCAAGATATGGAGAACCGGTAGTTATCGACCCCCAATTCTTTGAGCATTTCCACATCGCGTTTGTATAAGTAGTAAGAGTTTGCTGCGATGTCACCGTTCGTGTTGTCGTAAATGAAATCAGGATCGGTGCGAACCAGATGGTCCCATATCGACCACCCTTTGCCTGGCAATAAGGATTAAAGGAAATGAAATTTCTGCTTGAAAGTTCAATGGACGTTGTCGTATTGCCAAAATTTTCTTATTAGCAATAATAAAATAATTGTTAGATACGATTATTTACGTTGGAATCACTAACTAATGACTACATAATGCAGTTTCGACGATATTTTTTTCCACGAAAATCAGACGTATTGTACTTGCACGTTGTTAATATGAATAGATGTAATTTGTTCCAACGTAAACAATCGTAACTAATATGTTAAAATTGACATGCTTACTATTTAAAGTTCTGTATTGTTTAAGTGTAATGTAGATACGATGATTTACGTGGGAATTTTACACTGATCAAATGAATCTCACCATCAACATTCCAAGCTCCTTCTATTTGATAAGAAGATGTTGCGGCGCCAAATTCAAAATCTTTTGGAAAAGATTTCACGTTAGCACCAGTTGCCAGACCTATGAACCTGAGAATTTTAGGTGGTTTAAAAATAATAACACTATTTTTAAATGGCCTGAATCACGATAGAACTTTTTCGTCGTAATTTTCCACTTGGTGCAGAGTTGTTTTAATGGAACTTAGAAACAGTCACTTATTATTGTATTTTCATAATAAATCCGCCCTAAGGAAGTTCTAATGACCATTTAACTCTAGTACGGCATTTACTCGGATAAAATAATCCGTATTTTTTTTTAATGTCCACCGTCTCAATCGTGAATTACGTACGACTAAAAAGCACTTACCATAATAATGTTAAAACTTTTCCTAACTTAGCACGTTTCATTTTTAAACCGTTTTTGACTTTGTTTACTAATAGTTTTTTTTTCAAATTCGCATTTTATATACATATTTCCCTATTGTTATCTTAATAACTATAAACCCACGTGTGGGGGTTTTTTAATTTAGGGCTGCCAAAACTGGAAATATTTTTTTACTAATAAAAAATTAGGTCAACATTTATTCTATTTGATGGGACAGAAAAGCTTAGGATAAATAAGAAATTTACCAGCATATTAGTTTTTCTATACGTCTACACATTTTTACGTGTCGTTATTTTTTAAATCGTGACTTCTCCACTGAAAAAACAGTACAGAATTTTTGTTTACTGTGTTTTTTCAAAGAGAATCAGAGGGGCGACATTATATTTTTATAGTGGAACAGACAACACTATTCTATAATATAACTCACAGATTAGAAATTACCATCACCAGGTTGGGGAGTCAACTTTGCCCGCTCAAGGGCACCTCACCTACCTGCACGTGCCAGAGATACAGTAGATAGTTTCCAACCAAGGAGGGTAAACACAACACAAACTACCCAACCGAATACCTAGCCACGGTAGCACGATCATCCGCTACCGTGCTGCTCTGTAAAGCCTTGTCCGCACCAGGACAGTATTTTAGTCGAGTAGCAAGTAACATTTATCCGAACAAAGGATTTACTACTGGATGGACTCGTTTAAGCCTAAGCCTACGCACTAGGCTAGTAATTTAGTAACTAAACGAGTCCGAACAGCGACATTTTAGGGGAGTAGATTAGAAAATCCTTTGTTCGGATGTTGAAACTGCAAAGTTACAACCCTGTGAGTTTAACATTATCGTTAAGACATTACATTTAATCTTTATAACGTTTCGCTAAAAACAAGCAATAAGTATCTAAAATTTCATATAAAATATATCATAAAAATTTAAGCCGGCGTTAACGATATACCTAAATAATTTATTTATATAACTAGTACATTATGTTACTTGTAAAAGTAGGATGTACAGGGCTATATCTAAAATCGAATTTAAGACAGGGCACCATTGGTTACAGATAGGGCGGAGGTAATTTACTGTGATAAACTGTGCTATGTTCGGAAACGTTTTTAGATAGGCCTCTATCCAAAGATATATTATACTATAGATGGACCATTCGAAGCCTAAAAGCCTAAATTTTCGATGACCCCCGGAGGTCTCCCGTAGGAAAATTTCCCGTAGTGTTATCCATTACATTATATTTGCCGTCATAAAAAGTCGACCGAATGTAACCTCTTTTCTCAATTTTTAATTTTCATTCATAGTATTTACTAAAGTTTAATATTATAATTATTCGAGACATTTTTAAAAAACTAATAAAAAAATTATAACAACCACAAAACAAAAATAGTTTTTGTTATTTTTTTTTATTTAAATTGTTTTAAATAAAACAATAATAATGGATAACGATAATTAACATTTTAGTTTATTCTATTGTTTATTTTAAAAATTAAAAAAACACATTTTCCCAAACTTTTGAAAGTTTTCATTACACTGGTAAACATTTTTTTTTTATAATTTCTTCCGCGGCACGCATATTGCTGTCATATTACTATGGAGCGCTCCCTCTATGCATAATCTATTTGCCCCTATGATTTATTAACAAACAATAGAATTATAAAATATTAAAGTAGTTTTTAGTATTTTTAAGGGCATTGTTATTTCAAGACACTGCCTTACGATGTATATTTGTGTGTATAAAAGTTTTATGTCCTGGGAATACACAGCAAATACGTAATAATAAAGTTTTCTTCCTCTTGACCAATAAAATCTAAATACATACCAACCTCGAGCTGTGAAATCACACCAAACGCCTGACAGATTTTTTCTGCAAATTATACGATACAGTAAATTGTGTCACAAATAAAAAAAGGAAAATGTAAAAAAAAAAATTTTTTTACCGCACTGACCTCTAATAGTACGTACGTACTATTCGTTTTTGCCTAAATGTCTGTAAACTGTAAAGGTCGGATTAAAAGAGTTTATAATGTGTATATCTGATTTTAATCTAATCTTGCTTCTAAATTATAATAACACAATCATTAATCCCATTCATGTGCAGTACTGGGATTAAAGAAATAAATTACATTTTAACTTTAACAAAGATGTAAGAAAGTGGTGGTTTCTTTTGTTCTAAGTTAACAAATAGTTAATTTAGTTGCAGATTTTGAATTTTATAAGATTTGATTAGCCGATGCTGTTTTTTAGCTGTCAGTAAGCTGTCAGTTTTGTTGCCTAGTGTTGTGCACCAACCAACCAATCGATAGTAGATTCCGAATCGATTGAAAATCAAATGGAATCGATACAACTTGTTAGTCTTATTTTATACGATAATTCATCCTTTACGTTACAAGGTTCAATTGGTGTAATGCCGTTTTTATCAATCAGTTTCGTCGTGATGTTTCACCTTAACCATATCGTATGTAGTTTAAGAAAAAAACTTTATAACAATAACATTAAGAGTAAGATATTTTTAAGTAATTATAATAAATTTCTACTTACAAGTATCTATACACCTTTATAAAAATCTTTAGCTTATTAATAGAATCGATATACAATAATCGAAATACACTTCACTACTCGAAACTTCAACTGTCATCTGTTATTTGGCACGCAAGCGCAAGAAGAGGACGAAACAAGCGACGTAATCGCATAAAATTAAGCCGGTCGGTCGAGGTTTGTCGGCGGTTCGGCTTGGCTGTAATAAAACAGATTAACTTAAACATTTAAATAATAATCGTATAAAAAAAGCAATCATGTCGGTTATGGGTAAAATTGCTATACCTAATTTATCAAGAAGGAATTTCGTGAAAATAGGCGCCGCGTTGCAAAGTGTTAAATCAAATAACTACTTTACATATACCCAGGAGTTATCGCAACCTTTGGACAGGAAACCGGAACGTGTGACTGCCGAAGAGGCGTTTAAGAAATGCTTAAAATCTGGTAAGTTTTGATAATTTTTTTTTCTCGAATATTCATAAAGATAGATATTGATAAACGTAACGTATATGTAGTACTAGCTATTGCTCGCGACTTCGTCCGCGCGGAAGTAAAAAAATAGTATAGCCTATGTTACTCGGGATAACATAGCTTTCTAACGGTGAAAGAATTTTTAAAATCAGCCAAGTAGTTTATGAGTTATTACAATACATACAAAAATACAAAGTTTTTCTCTATATAACATTAGAAGTATAGATCCTATCTTAGGATATAATTTTGTACACCATTTTATTCTGTAAACTTTATGTTGTCTGTTTACACATTAAAAAAAAAAGGTATTTATCATTTCATTCCTCATATACTGCAATATTGTTTATTTAGTGTGACCAAAATCATAACCAAGCTGAACATTTTTACTCTAAAAACAATACAAAATTGCTTATTAAAACTTCTTACTGTGAAACATGAAAAAGCAAGAACAGAATAACCAAGAAAACTTTTTTTTTAAATTAATTTATTAAGGCATTGGATGCCAGTGTCCTTTAGCCTAGAAACCTATTTAAGCGATAGTTATGGCCTGGTGTTGGCTGACAACCTCCATAAGAAAACAACTCAGAGAGAAACCTCTATGGTCCTTTGACTTCATTAGACTGTTGTCATGCAATAAGCAACCATATGCCGAAGCGAAATCTCCATCTTCATCGCAAACTTAGTCTAATGAAGACATAGGATTAATGAGAATATGATGTGGTCCTTTGGACTTTCAGTTGTCCAGGTTAAATTGTATTTACACCAAATTTTTAATATAGAGATATAATTAAAATAAATATTAGTGTAAAACTAACTAACTAGGCTGACAATGACCCGACGTGGGCCTGGACCTCCGACAAGATATCTAATATTGGTGTAAATTATGGTCTTTTTTACAATATATAAAATGCATTCTTATCACAATGATTATGTCATAGTATATGTTTATCATAATATATCATCAATATCACTATTGCTGATATATATTATGTTAACCATTATATTATTTTATTTTCCGAATTAAATGCATATAATACCCTTTATTCCGAAAATATGTATAAAGTACTGCGATAAAGGAAGACCAATAAGTGTTGATTATATGATACTGGAGGGCACTCGGAACTAAATAAGATAGAGCAGGGGTCTCATTGGACCAAATTATGTATCATAAGAAGTACCAGGACCAAAGATGTTTTGTATTTTGGAATAAATTTTATGATTGTACCAAACATAGAAAGTACAACAGTAATAACGCTGATTCTCGTTTTGAAATATAGTGGAATATCTCTTTAGTGTTTTAAGTTTATGGATTGGTTTAAAAAATGATAATTATAGCAATGAAATTTGAGATCAATCCAATTATTTTGTATACATTTTCTGATATTTTCAAAACATGTGTTTCTTTGCTTTAAGTTTATTTTGTACTTTGTACACAGTTAGATTGTTTTTTTTATTAACTATAACTATCTTAATGTCTAATGTCTTTTTAATTAGTCAAAATTCATGATAAACTGGTTAACATGAAAAAAGAACTTTAATTATTTAAGTTTAATAGCTCATTGTCATTCTGCCCTTGTCCCTAGAGCGTCGGCACTAGGGTTTGCAATCCCGCACTGTGGGATCCCGCAGAGTATTACGGAATCCGCGTATGTAAGCTTCAGCCGGTGAAATATTATTCAAATTATGGCTTTAATATACTGAGACACATGCTTTACGAAGGACTTACTCTTAAAACTATTGTTTTTATCTAAATTGCACAACTTGAGTCGGTTTTCCGGCATTTTGCACACTGCAAAATCTTATTTAGTTTTTACTCTGATGGAGTGGAAAGTAAGTATTTTATTTTATTGCAAGTACGGCTATTTATTTATTATCTATATACCCAACAAATATAGAGACAAAAAAGTATGTTAAATGGCTGCATATAGTGTTTGTCATATATGACCGCAAGTCAGTGCTGGATTGCAAACAATAGTCGGCACAGTATGTACTACTCCTTAATTCCCTATCAGCTCTCATTTCTAAATTCACCCTCTTTTTAAGCATATCTTTCATACAATCCATACTTTCTTTGGCCTTCCTCTACCTTTGTATCTGGTCTACATTTAATTTCATTACTTTTTTTATTTATATATTCTTCATCTTATTTCTTAGCAAATCTAAGATTTAAGTCAAATATTTTTATTTGAACTTTATCAAAACTAAACAATGTCTGAAACAAAGTAGGGCACGGCCTCATTCGAAAGAGGGTGACCTGAATGGCGTCTCACAACATCGACCCCACAAAAGTTGATTACAAACAAAAATTGGATATTTCCTCTATTTATTTTACGAGATTATGTTATACTAGTTATTGTTCGCGACTTCGTCCGCGTGGAAATAAATAATATATCCTATGTTCTTGGGTATAATGTAGCTTTCTAATGGTGAAAGAATTTTTGAAATCGGCCCAGTAGTTATTGAGTTATTTCAATACATACAAAAATACAAAGTTTCTCTCTTTATAATATTAGTATAGATTACTTTGTATTATATAGGCTAAATAGAAGATCCCTTTTTAGATTATGTATTATGTTTATCAAATCATATTCCTTAGAGTCCTAAAAGGAATACATAACATGTTAAAAAGTCTACCTAAAAAAGCAATAATGCCTGTTTTCACACGCTTTTTTAACGTCAACGTTGGTTTTTATAGTTCTAGCTCACTACGAACGATTTAAAATCACATTTGTTTCGTTCACCCAGCATTAAACACTGCGCGATAAAAAATCGTCTCTATTTAAGTGTATGAATACATGGAAAAGCATTTCTTCTATTTCGACGTTTTTTTAGCGCGCGTTGAAAAACTCATTGACTTGATAACCTCCTGTTGGAATTCAGTTAAGCCTTGTTCGCACCAGGATAGTATTTTAGTCGAGTAGCAAGTAGCATTAATGCGAACCAAGAATTCACTACTGTTCGGACTCGTTTAAGCTTAAACCTACGCACTAGGGTAGTAATTTAATAACTAAACGTGTCCGAACAGCAACACTTTAGTAGAATAGATTAGTAAAACCTTTGTTCGGATACTTGCTACTCGACTAAAATACTATCCTAGTGTGTAAAAGGCTTTAAAGAGCGCCCGTGTGATTGTGGGTAATAATACTGGGAAAATAAGGCTTGACACCTTCAATTGTTAAGCTCGAATGTTTTAATAACAAGAGGATATAGACTTGAATTACACATACAGTCAAATATGGTTACGCGAGACCTCTATAAGCGATAGTTCTTTGGTCCCGACGAGCTGACTCCATAAGCGAGAAACTCGGATTAGAGAGAAACGTGTATAAGCGGGTCAAACAACGCAATATACGCGCCAGTCGTGGAGTTGCGGAAACATAGCCCCTAATACTAAGCGAGACAAATATCGCGGACTCTTGCTTATAAAGTATCTACTTATGTAAGTATGTATGTACATAAACCTAAATTCACGACAAACATTTAGTTGTACCAAAAAGATTAGAAATCAAATATTAGATTGGGTTAGAACGACTGCTAGCCATCTTGATTTAGTTAACCTTGACAAGGTCGAAGTATCAAACCCTTTTCGTCCTGTATCTGTAATTTCATACAAGCGTGAGACCACATCAATGTTATAAATAAACAATGACGTCATCGTATCGAACATTGTAGCTACGAATCGAGCTAAAATTAACTGAGCCCCTTTATAATGAAAAATTTTAGAGTATTCATTGCCGAATTATTTCTACAAAATTATACTTTAGGATTTGAAAAAACAGCACTTTGGACAACAAAAAAACCTGTTATTTTGCTGTGCTGTTTTGAAAGTAACCTCCTGACTTATCCGTAAAAAAGTGCGATAGCAATATCAATGATTTGGCAGGAGAAACTCTTGGTTATTTTAAAACGAACTAAAGGGTATTCTAACAATGAGCCTGCTTCATTATCTTCGCACGAATTGTCCGGCTCGCCAGGTGAAATACCACGACCACACAGAAGACAGACGTCAAATGGAAGCTTTTCCTTGTTTCGTCTGATGAGTGTGGTGCCGGAGGTCTTATTTTAGTCCACCTTCCCTTCCGATCCTTTAAATCATAAGGATATGATGGGAAGGGGAAGTAAATATGGCGGGGGAGTGGACGTATACGAAGAGGAATTATCCTCTTGCTGTGTGTCTCCTCTGTAGATTAAGGGTAAGCAACGCATCTGCAATTGCAGATGTCTATGGGCAGCGGTCGCTTTGTTATTTCAGCGAATCCAGGTGGCCGCTTGCTCGTTTGCCTCTTTATAATAAAAAAGGCAAAATATCATAAAAATATTGTGTTTGAACTTGAAAAACGTGTGTATGTATTTAACACTATTATTCATTATTCAAATCACACGCTTTTGAGTTTCTATACAAAAGATTACAACAACTTAAAGTGTCGAAATACTTTTATAAAAATAAATATTTTATCGCCTTTTCAATATGAAAGATACAGATAAAGTGAGCATTTTGAAATCTCGTTTTTGTACGTGTACGAGTATTTGCGTTTTAAATGTTTATTAAGTTAAATAAGCACAAGAAAAACTTATTTAACAGATTTCCTTACGACCTGAGTACGGTCAATGACTTTGTTACTGTTTAGCAAACAAATTATACAATTTTATATAGCAATTCATATAGTGATATTAACTAGGTTAATTATATCTCACACATATATGCACTTCGTTTTATCTCGTTCAACGCAGAATAGATTATATTTATAAACATTTACAAGCAATTGTACGTGTTTCACTCAAGAAACATTTGTAACAATAGATTGTTTCTGTTTCTTCACAATAAGTGTATTGCAAAAGGGTTTCAGGAAAAGACACCCACGGTTATCAAAGACTAGCTGTCGTCCGCTGTCTGCGCGCAGCTAAAAAATACATAATATTGTACGTAAGCTATATGTCAGGCTATGTTCTACATCAGATCCCCAAACTATTATGGACAAGTGACCCCGTTTCCGAAATGAAATGTTACCTCAGACCCCATGGCCAAATTACTAAATATAAATTATTAAATTAGCACACAATTATGAATATACCTATCTTTTGCTTTTTCCTATTGGTACTAAATACCTAGGTACTGAGGTCGATTTTTAAACCTCATCGACCCCCAAAATCAGTTTACGAATGAGGTCTACATCTCAAGGAAACCGATATCGACCAAAATGTCATCGAGAGACGTTCAGCAGTTTCGGAGATATCAAAATATCCATCCATCGTAGCTTTCGCATTAATATTAGTAAGTTAACAAAAGAGTTTGATACCACTAATGATGCCAAATTATCTCGCAAAATTCAAGCTTGCCTTGTCTCGATATTGTGTGCAGCACAAGTGACGTCATACATATTGAGGTCAACAGACCTAGAACGCAATATATCTGTTTATTACATCTATATAAACATTCTAAACGGATAATATGTTTTTCCTACGCCTATCATGGTCAAGGTTAGAGCATTTAATATTTTTATATCAATAATCGAAAAAAATATAGAAATACTTTCACTGCTAAAAATACTAGTAATTAGACAGTTTCATCTCTCTTATAGTTATTGAAATAAATAGAGAAAACGATATGTTTTCTACAGTTGTTTGAGCAATGGAAATTCACAATTTACCTGGCCAAGTATTTTTGAGGTCTTGAATTTTTAAAATCGTTTATCTGTTTAAGTTTCTCATTTTTAGTACAGTTTTCCTCTAACCTTGTAACTTAACAATATTCAATTACCATGACCTGACTTTGTACCTATTGTATTAAGCAATCTTAAACTCTTACTCAAAGTTAACGTATCTTAAATATGTATCTTGTCGTAAATGTTCAAATCAAATCAATATTATTAATAATTATTAATAATTATTACTGCCATGTGATTTGGTAAATGTTATTATGACTGAAATGACATTAGTTTTAAAGTAATTTGAGTAAATTGAACAAATACATTGAATAAGGTCAGATAGGGGAACTCGGTCGATACTCCCGTTAAATTGTACGCTCGTTGACCTCATTACTGATCAAGCTTGAATGCTTATCTTATTAGAAACTCGCTGTCAATTTCTACAGATATATAAACAAAATCGTTTATAACGACATCGAATGAGACGGAAATATTCAGACGTAATAACTGAGCAGCTATCATAAGAAATTATTCGACATTTGTATGAGTTTTGTTGGGGTCTTTTACGCCCCGTAGCATTGCACAAATCTAATACTATTGTCGACGACGATACAAACATGTTCTCAGGAATATTCGTAGTAAACACTATATTGGAGTAATATATTTTGGTCGCACTAAACTAGGTCATTAGAATTTTTACTATTCCATAATCATCATTACCAGCTGACTGTACACATATCTTTGAAATTCTTCGCCGATATGTGCAGACAAAACGATGTTTTCCTTGTACTGTTTAATTCTTCATAAATCAATCTTGCAATAAACATAAATATGTACAATAAATATAGCTCGTATTTCTTTATACTTGAATTCAACAATACATTATCTTAAATAACCCACGTCATGAACCAAAGTACAAAGACCTAGAGGTCAGTCTTTAAACAACACAAGAATAGATAAGTACACACCCCATGAAAAATATTTTAAGATCATAGTTTCCTAATATTTTTTTGCAAATCTATCGAAATGTTCCTCCTTTCTTCCGTCTATTTGACGTCATCTTACACCCGTTCTGGGAGACCCCAACTATAATAATACACTTAAGCCTTGTTCGCATCAGAATAGTATTTTAGTCGAGTAGCAAATAGCATTTATCCGAACAAAGTATTCACTACTGTTCGAACTCGTTTAAGCCTAAACCTACGCACTAGGATAGTAATTTAGTAACTAAACGTGTCCGAACAGCAACATTTTAGTAGAGTAAATTAGGAAATCCTTTGTTCGGATACTTGCTACTCGACTAAAATACTATCCTGGTGCGTACAAGGCTTAAGAGTAATTTATATCAAGCTAAACCACCTAGTACCTATTTTTGCTATTGGATTTCATTTGCCATTGTCTAATATTTTCTTTCTCAGAGACTATGAGGACTACAGTCGAACCTGAATAACTGAGTCATTCTATGGTCCCGACGAGATACCTCCATAAGCGAGAAACTCGAGATATTGTGGTCCCTTGTACTCGCTTATCCAGGTTCGACTGTATATTCATCATATCTCTTTCTTTATCAGGTCAGACAGTGTACGCGCAAGGGGCAGCAGCGACCCCGGTGCCCCTACTCAACGCGATGACAGACGTCGGCAAGTCCGGCAGTTTACGTGACATCAAAGTTGTCCACATGCATACGGAGAAAGAGGCACCGTACGTCGCCCCTGAATGCAAGGATATATTCAGGTACAGAGTATTGCAACCTACATTAAAACAAGGCTAACCGATTGCACTAGATTGGCTCAAAGTGATTCATTGCCACGATGGTTGTTCTGTGTTTAATTACACTGGAGTTTGTTGCTGGTGTTCCTTAAAGCTATAAACATTTAAACATCTTGGATGATTTGATAATATTCAATTTTGCGGTAAGTGGAACACCGCGAAAGGATGTTACTGTACTTAGCAAATATGACTTTTGAAGTCTAATCGTGACCATTTACTGTCTCATTTACATATAGAGATGTTATCTAGTTTCTTAAAAGAGAACGAGAGTCGTGACAAGATATTTTTGTACGTTATTAGCAGTAATCTGCCGGCAAAGTCGTAGTAACTGAGGTAACTTACTGTTTTATGTTATATCACTGGATATCTTATCAGCAGTATGATGGCAACAATACCTGATAAAATGGATAAAACATACGACTTACTTATCCATTGATTAAATACTGACATAGAGACATTTTGAAGGGTATTTTGATTGTAAAAAACACCTGATGTTAAGTCACTAGTCGGTTGTGAAGATTGTTTTATTCAATAGTAATGACATTTACAGCACGCTGAAGATTTGCCAAGCAGATGCAATGCAGAAAACATTCATCTTAACCATCCCTTACCCTGTAAACTCTGTATTACACACTAGAATAATCTTCTATCTTCCATATATCCATTCTAATGTCTTGAGAACTCATTCAACGTTCCCAATTCACAGATCAGTGTCTCTGTTTATGGCGGCGAATGTTCGCAAGTCGGTAGCAGAGGGCAGGTCGGATGCGATCCCCATCTTCCTGCAGGACATCCCCAAGCTGTTCCACAGGAAGATCATACAGCCCGACATCGCCCTCATACAGGTTACAATCAGCTTTATTACAATGGCAAATGGTTTAAAATTGTAAATCGCTGTGTACAACATTTCTAATGAAAAAGAAAAACATTAGGTCATTGCTTGTTTATACGTTTAATGATTGTTAATTTACTGTTTGAATCAAATTGCTGACAATTGACGTCCTCTCAATTGTCCTTTGACAACTCTTAACCTATTCACGATCAATTTCTTTTACTATTGCAATTTAAATCTTATTGCATGGGAATACGGTCGATTTTCATTGATATATGAACTGTAACAGTAAACTATAATATGCCTCGTTAGAAACTCATTCTTAAGTACTGTGCAATTGATAATTTATGTGCAAATTACTAAATTGTGAGTTACGATATGCTCCATGAGAACTATTGTTTATTTGTTTCTCATTAATAACAGACCCAAAGTAATATAACTTCAAAAATTTATTTTTTTCCAGGTATCGCCCCCCGACCAGCATGGGTACTGCAGCTTGGGTACATCGGTCGACTGCGTGAGGTCAGCACTCGTTAATTCTAAGATTATTATAGGTAAGACCTAATAAATATTTATAGCAAAAAAAAACAGTTTCTTCCATGGTTCTTCTGAATAATACTATACTGATATACTATATCTTTTTAACTAATCTACATGTTTCCAATAATTTTTATCAATTTCTCTTAGTTCCCTTTTCAATAGTTCTTCTTTAATTATCTAATGCTAATCGTAATAATTATTCAAACGGCCTGGCCTTGCTTTATTACCAGTCAAACGATTATAACCTTGTTAGATAAACCTGTTGTTATTTATATCAATCCTTAACCTTATCGATTATAATTATTTATTAGAAGTTATTTAGTAGTATCTTTAGTAAAAAAAAATAGCCAGAATTACTCTGTGTTCTAACTTAAACTATGCTGACTGTACAGGATCCCCAAAATAAAGCCCCCCGAAGGTCAAAATCTCAAATGACAACAAACGGCGCGGTTGGATGAGTCATTTAATCCACATTAATCGTGAGCACACCATAAACACAGAACAACAAAACAATAGTGCGCACGTATGTTGCACAGCGCCATCTAGTTACAAAAATATGAAGCAAAATAATATTACATTTATTTATTTATCGAACCTTGCCGTTCTAGACATAAAAACCTTCAAGCGCCTCCTCCCCTATAATAGGATACCCCGAGTTTAAATCTATCCTTTTTTATCTAGATCAATGTGAATTTAATATGACATTATGCATACTAAATAAGGACCTGAATATTCATACTTTGCTTACCTAGAAAGTTTCTTTAGTTTTTTAAATAATTTTCCAGCACAAATCAACGTAAACATGCCGCGTACGTTCGGTGATGCGATCATACATGTTTCGCACATCGACTACGCGGTGGAGGACAACACACCGCTGCCCGAGCACGGCAGCAAGGGACCCGCCAGTCCTGAAGAGATGAAGATAGGTCAACTGATTGGTGATAATCTGGTTGAAGATGGAGCTACGTTGCAGATGGGTAAGTGATTAAAATAACGGAATATACTCCTGTATAACAGGGGTAGGTAAATAAGTGACCGATGGCGCGATCCTGATATACCTATCTCGCCATTAATACTTTTACACATACAATATCTTCGGTTTCATGTTGTGTTAATACAGTAGTTTTTAATACTTCACAAACATAATAAAAAAATCTCTCTTGTAAATAAATAATTATTGTTGTATAATATTTTGATTATCAATCGCCTGCACTGTTATTTTGACTTTTGTATAGAATAGTATAGCAACCTGTGCAAGTTGCTATACTATTCTATACATATCGGCGAAGAAATTCAACGATATGTGTGAAGTCACGCACTGGGCCAGCGTTGACTATGGCCTAGTCACCCCTCAGGGAGGCTCCGCGCCCCTCTGTGGGAACGTATATTGAGCTGGTGATGATAATACACTATTGTTACATTTATCTTTTTTTTTTCAAATTGTACATTACATTCCAATAGTGGCATACCTACAAAGTACCCGATTGTACTTATACGCGACAAAAAACTTTTTAAATACAGCCGAACCTGGATAAGCGAGAGTCCAAGGGACCGCGATATTTGTCTCACTTATTCAGGTTTAACTTTATTTATTTTAAATCGTTTTCTTTTTTCTAAATTAATTGATTTTTTTGGGTACAATATTATTGCCAACAAAACACTAGAACCATAGGCGATTTTTATAAAAATATTACCTTTGTGAAGGTATCGGTAGTATCCCTGACGCGGTGCTGTCAGCTCTGAAGAACCACAAGGACCTGGGCATCCACTCGGAGATGTTCAGCGTGGGCGTCATAGACCTCGTGCGTAGAGGATGTGTCACTAATAACAAGTAAATATATACCGATATTTATTATTTACAAAAATATATCCAAAATTTTATATTATAATGGTTTTTTAAATAATATTATTTTCTTTCTGTTGAACCACTTATCGTTGTTGATTTGTTAAGCAAATTCAAAATTACTTGACTCATTATTGCTCGTGATTTCGTCCGCGTGGAATTAAATAATATAGCCTATATTACTCGGGGATAGTGTAGCTTTCTAACGGTGAAAGAATGTTTGAAATCGGCTCAGTAGTTGTCGAGTTATTTCAATACATACACAAATAAAAATCTTTTAACTTTAATCTGTACTAATATTATAAAGAGAGAAACTTTGTATTTTTGTATATATTGAAATAACTCAAGAACTACAGGGCCGATTTAAAAAATTCTTTCACCATTAAAAAGCTACATTTTCCCCAAGTAACATAGGCTGTATTATTTAATTCCACGAGGATGAAGTCGCGCACAACAGCTAGTATTATTATAGATTAATTATTTATTATCGGCTTGAACCCTAACTTTAACGGTGTTTTAATTTGTTTTTTCTTTGTACAGGAAGAAGACTCACAGGGGTCGTATTGTGGGCAGTTTTCTTGTCGGCAATCGCGAGTTGTACGACTTTGTGGATAACAATCCTTTCATAGGTAAAGTTTATTATTTATTTTAATAAAATTCTTTTATATTAAGTCTGTTTTTGTGTACTTTAAATATCTAATTACTGAAGTGACTTTTGATTTTTGGAGTTACTTTAAAAAAAATCAAAATCTCTTACAAATTTTGAATAAAATCTGTATTTTTTACACTTACTTATAGAAACTAATACTAATATTGTATAAAATTATACGGCAGCACATATACATTTAATCGTTGGTATCTTTACTTAATACATCCTTAAAACTTACTTTATATTAACTATTTACATATTTACAATTAACGTAAATATCTTTATGTTACTACATCGTTGTTACATGTTCTCGCGCGCTTCTCTTCTGTTTTTTTCCTATCTTTTTTACTCATAAAAGGCAATGGTTTTATGGCCATTATGCCACCGATATTGACTGAACAAATATTTTAAATGCGATAACAATAGATGTAGATAGATTCATCAGAAGGTATATTCAGAACCTCTAAATATAAATTCATCTCAATAAAATTTTGCAGAAACATAGTCCCAAAGAATATATAAACTTACTATTTTTTTCTACATTTCTAATAAACGGATCCGCGGTCTACAGCTAGTGTATATTCCAGAGATGTTGGAGATAGACTATGTGAACAACACTCACATCGTGTCCCTGCAGCCGACCATGACAGCCATCAACTCCTGCATCGAGGTGGACCTCACCGGGCAGGTCTGCGCTGACTCTATCGGTGAGTTATTACTAAGATTTACTTACATTTTTATATAATAGTGTTTTAGTTTTCAGGTGTGATAAAATATTTGTTTTTTTTTTAAAGAGTCATAACTCGATTTATTCAAAACAAACTCCTTCCGTTTTAAACCTCCAAAAACTAATCTTAAATTATTTGAATCAATTTTGTTTCTAAACCTAGGGCTTCATACCAACAAAAACCTCAAACTATCTTAATAGGTACTTGTTAAGCCAAAACATTCCCTTTGAGATTCAACTGATGTCCACTTTCCTGTCTATATTTCTGTTTAACATTTGGATTTTTCAATGAATGTCTGAAGGGGTCCATAAAACCGGGTACAAACGTTCAGTTTTAACTGCGCAGTCGAACTGTAAAGTTAAAACTGATCATCTGTAGCCGGCTTAAAGGATCAACGGTTCTACATTAAACTTTCTATATCATAATCTGGAAGAACACGTAGACTAGTAATTATATCTTCCTGTCATTTACTTGTAAGGAAATGATGGGAAGGGGAAGTGGATTGGCGGGGGACGCATAGGAAGAGGTATTATCCTCTTGCTGTGCGTCTCCTCCGTAGATTAAGGGTAGGCAATTCTGCAATTGAAGATGTCTATGGGCAGGGTCCCCTTCGGATTTTTCAGCGGATTTTGGTGGCCAAATAAAATGATTTTTCTATCTCCACATAGGTACTCGTATGTACTCCGGTTTCGGTGGTCAAGTGGACTTCATCCGCGGCGCGGCGGAGGCGGTGGACGGGCGCGGCAAGCCTGTCATCGCACTCGTCTCCACCACTAAGAGGAACGAGACAAAGATCGTACCTACCCTTAAACTAGGTATTTATTACATTACAAATTATACCATAGACAATATACAATTTACACTAATATAGCCCTACAAGGTTATTTAGGCACTTTTTACGATAACAATAGGTAAAAAATTCCTAACTTCTTTCAAAATCCCTCAGCTGCCTTTCTCTGATTGGTTAAAATATTACGCGGTCAAGATGACATTCTTAGTTCACATATTTTCTAAGTGCCATAATATCCTTGTAGACCTATGTCATAAAAACTGAATTATTTCTAGCAATACATACACTCTTTGTCATAGTATATAAAATTAGCAACCATTGTTTTACAATATTTTTTTACTTTATCTCATAAATAAATAATGGCCGCCATGTCCCGTACATTTGACGTGTCTCTGTTTATTTTTTCACAGAACGAAATACAGAGGTGTACACGGGGTTTTCTTCCATAATAAAATTTATTTTATGTATAGAAATGTTTAATGCTCGTGTGGTGAAAGTCCACGACCACACAGAAAACAGGTGTAAAGTGGAATGACAATGAATGTTTCATCTGATGAATGTGTAGTATAATTTTAGTCCACTTTCCTTTCCTATCCACTAAGGCTTCATTAGCCCGAGTTCGCGATAAAAACAGTCTCAAGACGAAGAAAAATATCCGTTTCTATCGCGAACTCGGTCTAATGAAGCAGAAGCATAAGGAAATAATGGGAAGGCGAAGTGGATTTGGCGAGCAACGAGACGGTTAATAAGGGAAAATATTTTGTGCGCTTTCTCCTTTAGCTTCTGAGTGAAAACATTTTACTCATAAGTTAAATGAATTTTTATTTTCTAATCCAGGTGCAGGAGTAGTAACGACGCGTGCGCACGTCCACTATGTAGTTACGGAGCAAGGTATAGCGTATTTGTTCGGTAAGACACTACGTCAGCGCGCGTACGAGTTGATCAAGATAGCGCATCCCGACCACCGCGAGGCACTCGAGAAGGCCGCCTTCGAGCGCCTTCAGTGTATGCCAGCGCCATAGACTAATGTTGCCAGTGTAGGAATTTACTACCGTTTTAGTAGATTCTAACTTTTTCCCTTTCAGATGACTGGAAATTACTCTGGAAAATTACGATTTAAACTTAAATGGATAGGGAAAAAACAGTTTTTTTTATTCTATTTATTTTAATGAATACTTGTTTTTTTTTATAAGACGACAAAATGATGGAAATATTGATTTAGTAGATAATTTTAGACTAACTAACCAATGTTTGGTAATTTAGTCTAAATTGTTTTGGTTCTGAAAGGGATATTTATCAAGTTTTAGAGTACTAAACACAACGAACATAAGTAGAAGGGATTTTTTCTGCTAATGTATGAATTTATAGAAATCCAATAAGATTATTAAATTTTTTGACGGTTATAATATTTTATACAAACCGTTTTTTGACGTTGGATTATTGTTATTTTTGACCGAAGAAGAACATTTTATTCTTTAGGTAAATGTAGTTGCTGAGGAAATAAACAAAATTAAAATAATTTAAAAAAATATCGACTGGACCTTACACTTTAAATTAGTGCAATGATACCATCATGTTCTGCCAACTGTATATTTTATTTAAAAAATAGACTGCCATTTTTATATCCGTATGACAGAATGTATTTAAAAGTGCATTTTTTTTATTGAATTTATTTTCATTTTTTCGCACTAGATTTTAAGTAAAACTTTATTTTTAAGTATCATTTTTTTCGAATTTATTATCGCTTGTTGATTTAAAATATTGTATTTTTACTTAATTTTAATGTATAACACAAAATATTTGCAATTATATTTTTTTGATTTTTTTTGCTGTTTATAGTTTTCATATCATGTAATGTGTTTATCTATAAGTTTTCAATTCAAATAACTTGACTATTATATACTTATGATAATTTATCTTTATTTTGTTGTACTCGTAAACAATATAAATAAAAAATATTAAAAAACATGCATTATTTATTTATAGCCTGGCAAAAAAAGTGATGAAAAAATGAAGGGCGCCACTATCTTTCATGAAATTGTGTCTTATTTTTTGTACTAATAGATTTACTTGGAATAAACAGATTTCTTTAATAAGTCATCTGAACAATTATAAAAACAAACTCAGAATACAATTCTGTAACATACCAGAAATATTTATTTTTCTATAAGACTAGATAAAATTGTTTCGTCTTCGAATTCAATCAAATATGTATCACATTATATTTGCAATCAATGTCAGTAATGGAGCTACAGATAGTAGTTTTCTTTATTTGGATAACTTAAATTACTACGATCACAAAATCAATGTTAAATAAAATACGCAAATAAAGATCACCAATTTCAAATGTTGAATAGCAAAGACCAAAGAGAATGTAACGTGACAAGTTGACGTTGATCGACAAATGATAGAACTGTTCACGGTGTTGCCATATTCTTGCAATTAAATTGTCTAAATATTTTTCGGAAAAGGATGGAAATATATAACAAGGAAACCAAATTGCTTATTTTTTCAACAAGCAGAGTTTCATAAAAGTGTATATATTTTTTGTGGCAAAAAATACGATTGGTAGTTATTGGTAACTTTTGAAGTTGTGACGAACTACGGCCCCAGAACCATACATGAGAAAATAGAAAAAGTGGCACCATATTATCAATTCCTCGCTAGTTCAATTTGTTTTACAAAAGTTTTAGTTTAACATTCTAAAAATTAGTTTTTAAATGCACCAAAATAGAATTTGATTAAGATTATATTGTTTTATGGCAGCATTGATCGTACCGTAAAAGTAAATCGTGTATCGGAACGTGCCCATACCAGCCAGTTACTATCTTTCGTTTTACATCTTTCTTTCCGTTTTGCTAATATTGTTCACGACATCACGAAATAGAAATGATAGCGCGTCAAAACTTGTTGTTGTAGTGTTTCAAGATCTTTGTGTGGTTTAATAACAAAATTCGTGTAATCTACCCAAATTAGAGAACAATCAGTCACCATGTCGAACTTTCAGGGTATGCTGGCAATTAAAAGGGAGGTTCTCATTGCAGGGAAATATAGGATTATTAGGAGAATCGGTGGTGGTTCTTTCGGTGATATTTACCTGGGAATAAACACCGCTAATGGCGAGGTAAGTCACTTTCATTGTCATACTAATTTTATATGCGATTGACGTGTTATTTCAACTTTGAAAAGAGGTCGTGAAGGGGTTGTGAAATTGCGTACATACGTCCGTGTTAGGTTTGACAAAGGCTCAAGGACTAAATGTCGATCGTTGTGGCGATAATTACGCATTACAATATCAACTGAGAAAAATCAAACTCACATTACCTATCGAATGACACAATTCTATCCGTGTGACCGTGATTTCATAATGTTTTGCGCCAAATTAAGTATGTCGATTAAACAAACCAATTTCAATATAATTAAGTTAAAACACTATTAAAATCTAATAAGCATGACCCAGCATTATAGTATTTGTTAAAATATACTAAGAAATCAATAATTTACACTTCAGATTTATATTTATCGACATCTAATGTATTTATTCTGTTATAAAGTTATATTTTTAAATATTTACATAAAAAAGACTTCATGATATTAATACTATCATAGTTTTTATAATAGAAATGTGTTAATACCAAATATGGTGTTGTTATATGCAATAGTTTATAAACATACTCATGTCTGTCATTCTATTCAATGTGTTTATGTATATCTCTCCATCATGTCATGCAGTCCCATTTTCATAAATCAAATTACACATCTTACTAATATTATAAATGCTAAATTCTGGATGTATGTTTGATCACCGAAATGGCTTATAAGATCTTGATAAGATCAACACGCAAAATACGCGCTAGTCGTGGAGTTGCGGAAAATGGAGCCCATCGTGGGTCGAAACCTTTAACCTTTTAAGATCAACACAAAAAATACATGTTATTCTATTGTTGAAATGTTATTTTGTTGCCAGTATAACTAAGAATATATTAATAGCTTCATTTTTAAGTACATTTGGATATTAATAGGATGTTTTGAATGCAAAATGGTTTGTTCAAACTATCAATAGTTTGTAGTTAATCTAATAATAGTTTCCAGTCATTAACTGTGTGCATTGTTGATATACCCACTGTCACCATCCTGCTATTGTTTGTAAATTAAAATGCTTAAAAAAGAAACAATTATTTTGCACTGCTTCCTACCGCCCCGTTAAAATCTTTGTTGAACTGTCTAATTAAACATTAAAACACAGGCAAATAGTCAAATATAGCATTTTCAAGGATGTAAGAATCCTGGCCGGGTTGCTTAATTCAGTTTCTTTAATATGTGCAAAGGAATTACCACATTTAGCAATGTGTGGGTTTTTATATTCCTGGTCAGGATGAGAATATTATCTAATCTATTCTATCTAAACTTCCTTACTAATATTATAAAGAAAGAAACTTTGCATGTATTGAAGTAACTCAAGAACTACTGGGCCGATTTAAAAATTGCTTTCACTGCTAGAAAGCTACATTATCCCTGAGTAACATAGGCTATATTATTTGATACCATGCGGACAAAGTCGCGAACAACAGCTAGTATTATTATAAAGAGGAAAGTATTGTATTTTTGTATGTAATTAATAAACTAGAAACTACTAGGCCGATTTAAAATTCTTTCACCATTAGAAAGCTACATTATCACTGAATAATGAGTATTTTGGTTTTACAAGATATAGCTGTTAATAATTAAATAGTATAATAGTAGAGAGTCCAAGGGACTTTGATAT
>QDHC01003015.1:119333-133307 GCA_013186455.1 Papilio dardanus tibullus
GTATAGAGTACGTAAACAGAGAAACTTCCAAGTGTTATACTATAACGAAGGTCTGGCGATCGGTACAGACGGGGATATATGTTATTTATTGTTAGAACTAGCACTAAATATAATACAGGATCATAATTAAAAACATAATTAATTTTGTTACAAATATATTTTATTAATATTATAAAAGTTCTTTGCACACGATCCATTACACTAAAATACATTATATCATTCTCAAATATAAATTTTATCTAAAATAGTTAACATATTTTGTATCTTTACAATATCAAATTAATTATTATCAATTTAAATTGAACACATTTTTGTTATTTACAATTAATAATTTACATATAGAAAATATTAAGTAATTTCGCGTCCATTTTAGTAAGAAATTACATCTCACTTTAGTACACGCTTTAGACCAGATATATATTTTTATTACACTAGAGCTATATCACCGATGTTAATGATAATTAACAGTCGTAGCTTTAACATCTTCGCACGGGGAAGTGGATTTGGTGGGGCAGGGGCCGCATAGGAAGAGGAATTATCATTTTCTGTGCGTCTCCTCCCCCGTAGACTAAGGGTAGGCAACGCGTCTGCAATTGCAGATGTCTATGGGCAGCGGTCGCTTTGCTATTTCAGCGAATCCAGATGGCCGCCTGCTCGTTTGCCTTTAACGATTACAACTAGGTCTAAAGCTATAATCAATATCCGTAAAGATATGGATAAGACATATGAGGGATAGCGGATAGAGGTACAAAAACGGGCATCATTCTTTCAGCTTGCATATAATGTGTACGGGTATGTTTCTTCAAATGATCTCGTCTTCCGAATTTCTTACCGCAAGTTGGACAAGGATACGGACGTACTCCAGAATGTATTCTCTTATGTCTTGTTAATTCTTCATTCCTTGTAAATGTTTTACCACAATTTTTCTCGTCGCATTTATATGGTCTCTCTCCAGTATGAATTCGTATGTGACCTTTTAATTGACCGTTGTTTGAGAAACCGACTTGGCAATGTGGACATTTATATTTCTTGGGACGTTGCTTTCTTGCGTTTAGAAGTTTAGCTTCGTTTTCTTGTTGTATTATTCTAGCGTATTCTAATTCCATTGCATATCCTTGTGCTAATGATTCTAGGAGTAATGGATCTGTTGGTGGTACTCCTAATGCTTGAGCGATATCTGATGCTATGTACTCCGGCATTTGGTTGTACATTTGAGGGACGTTTGGGACATTTAATGGAACTGATGGTGTTTGAACATCTTTCTTGTGTCTTTTAGGTTTTTGTTCTACTTTCTCAGGTTCTTGCAGCAATCTGTCACAAACCATGCTCAGTTTTGTTACAGAACTGACCGCGTCTGTTGACTCGTTGTATTCTGTTTTAACTTTTGGTTCATCTTCAACGGTTGTAGATACAGTTGCATCTTGCTGTAAAATGCTATCATTTTTCTTGAACGTGCCTCTAATTTTTCTTAAACGATTTTCTCTTTTCTCATCCAACTTTCGACTTTTAACTTGTATTGTATCACTAGACACGTCGTTCACTTCGTCTCTATCTTTCACATCCCAAGGTCTGAAAAGCCTCGAATAGTTTTTCTCGACAGACAACATATCGGTATCGTACGGACCAAACTCACAGACTGGGACCCTTCTTCGTTTCAACAACTTTTATATACATTTCTTTAACAATAAATTTAATAAAAGCTCCCACAAGAGGGATAGGACGAGCCATTGAATGGACGAAAGAGACGAAATATTTTTCAATTGTTGCACGCTTCTATTGTACCGAATTTTTCGAGTATGTTACAATCATTTGCCATGTCATTTTCAACCTTGACTTCTGTTCTATTAATTCTAAATTCCCTTGTGTTTGTTTGGTGTTATGCGACTTATTCATTGAGCTGGTTGTCATTGTGCTTGAGATAGGGGTGTGTATTGTTATTTATGTTGATTTTTGTGGATCTTTGGGAGGCGGTGCCGGGGGCCGAGCGTTTCGCGCGACTAGCTGCCCTCACAGCTGCGAACTTGTTTGTTTTAATGGTCCCAGCATTTGTTGCGGTTCTCAATCGACATATATAATATATGTGGGATGTATTGTTAGCTTTGTGGGAGACTTGGTCATTTTAATTTTTGAGTGTTCGGGAAATGTTTTAATTAAACTTGCTAAGTGTTACTACGCACTGGCGGCTCTAATGCGACAAGATATTACAATTTGCTTCTTGTGGTATGTTTTAAAAGTAATGAACTAAATCAGAATGATATTTTGTTTTGTGTTTAGGAAATTATCGGTAAAAGACTTAAACGATAATGACTTAACTTAAATATCCCGAAGATGCTACGCGCTTATTGCCGGTGTTTAAAATTGCTGTTTATTTTTTTTTATACAATTTCCCGTAAAAGGAACGTATAACAAAAAGTTATCCATGCAAAATTCAAACCGCGTTTTGCACAGAATATAAAAACTACTAAATTAAAGAATATATTTTTCTCGTAAATATTTTTTTGAAATATAAAAATGTCACATCAAAATGTATCACTAGCAAACAAAATCGAGTTAAGATAACAATGGGCTTGATTGCGTTGTATTTGGTTAGTTTCCGAACGGAATACGGATTCGAGGCGATCTGTCAAATTTCATGTCAAATGATGGATCTTCCGCCATTTTGATTGTAGCCATGCATTCCTTTTATTTATGTTGATCAAACAAAATAATTGCTATTCGGTCCTCAGGATAAATAAAAATAAAATACGCACATTTTTCTAACTTCCTAAATTCCTCCTAAATGCAAATGAAAAGAGGAAATTGACGTAGAACTAAAAAAATAAAATCAATTTAGTCAAAGTGTGTCTGTCACCTTTCTAAATAGACTGATAATAAATCTTTGGTAAAATTTGAATTATAACACATGCCGTGCCAAACTAGATATTTATATAAACCTAAGTATAATAACCACTTTAAATTAAAGATACAACTTTAAGCCGAAAAAAAACTATCAAAAAGTATCGAAACATAATTTTAACGGTCATCTCTACAATTTTTTTTCCAAATCCTTTTATTCTGTGACCGATTCGTCAACATTCTGTCAGTTATCAAATCTCCTTTCTTAATATCGTCTTATTTGTAGGCTTCTTGAAATCGCGCCTTACGCGTCGCGGGCGCACAATGATCGATATTCCGTTATACTTTTGAATTTAGAATACGAATTTTGATAGATCATTTTTGAAATTCGAATCAACAATTAAAACGTTCCATTCACGCAGACAATTTTGAAAATATGTAACTATCGGAGCAGTTTTAAATTAAATTATATTTACTGTTAGTTTAAAATTATTAGACAGTAAAATAATGTCTGGAGTTTAGTATTTCAATAATAAATATGTGTGTCTAATAATATTGCGGAATAAAGCGCTTTACGCTGACAACATGAATTGTTACTCTTTCTAATATTACAAGTACAACCCAAAAAAGTTATCCAAAATACGTTCAGAAATCTACCACTGTGACTAACACTTTAAAGTCGAAGTATCTTAATTTCTTTATATCAAAATCATATAAATCTCTATTATAATGCGTTAAGGAATTCTTAAGCGACTTTTAGTTGGAATCGTGAAGTAGCGTGACAACTTTATAAGTTATATTTTTGTGCAGTTTTTTGGCGAGTCTTTGTGCTTCGATTATTACGGCTGTCGTGATTGTGCAAGCTTCATCAATGGAGTTATACAGCATGTTATTTTATATTTCAACGTCTTAAATAATATAATTTTGATTATAAATTTTAAACTCGTGTTAATACACAGAACTAATGTCCTACTCAATAAATGAAATTAAGACTGTTGATTTTTGGGCGAAGTCTTTTTTGGTAAATTATTGAAAAATATAAAAACTTTTTCTTTCGAGTTAACTAACAAGCTAACAATAGCAATTTATGTATACATGAATATAAAAAAAAATAGTTGAAATAAATTCAAATTAAAAATATATAATGCTGGTCGAAATTCACTCTTGTTAATCTCTACTTTACCTAAACGATAAATAAGAAAAATTATTCAATAATTCTGGCAGAATACTTAAAATACCTTTGCCTAAACATCCTGTAGTACTATAGTTACGTGTGGTCTTGCATAGTATTAACAACAAAAGTCTAACCTCATAATCGGCCGCAAGAACAAAATGCGCCATAAATCCAAAATGGCTGACAGTTCATTGTACCCATATCCATTGATAAACGTAGACTGGACGACGCCACGGGTTCGCATTTCACTAGTTTCTTAATGTTATTTCTAGTTTAGAGCTCCGTTTGACCCAATTTTGAGAAAAGCAATATTAAAATATTTATCTGACAGTTATTGAATATTAAATAGAGATAAAAAGTAAAAAAAAAATAAATGTGAAAGTAACATAAGTACTGATAATATTGCAGTATTGTAGTTCGACCCAAGAAGGGCTCCGTTTTCCGCAACTCCACGACTAGCGCGTATTTTGCGTGACTTCACACATAGTCTTGAATTTAACATACTGTTATTTACCTTGACAGAAATGAATCTTGATTAGTTAGATTAAAACTAGAAATAAGTTGCGTCTTAACTTGATTTCATAAAAAGAAGAAATATTTTTTATTATTTTCTTTTAGAGAAGACGGCGCAGTTGTAATGCCTTGGAATGACTGGACTATTATAATTTTGATATCCGGAACCTATTTGGTCATGTCTCTACGAAATTTTCATATCTTAATAGTTTTTTTACTTTCAATCGTTAAGTATAGTAGTTTTTTTCAAAACGAATTGGCTGAAAATGTTTCCACATATTTTAAAATAAAAAAGTATTACATCAATATATTTAATCTGTGGAACTTTCAACCGCAACAGGGCTGTATCGGGCCATCAAGTGGTCGACGCACCCCTAATGCTAGGGTCACTGGGGTGGAGTCACCCCCTCCTAGGAAATAAGAGAGGGATGTCGCGTAGGGGAGTTACAAAAATTAGGGTTACAATCTATTTGATTTAATATATCTTTGCGTTAAACCATTAATGTTTTATTTATTACTGGAGGATATGAAAGAATCCGGTATTATAGTACAAGATTTGTAAAGTTACGCTTCGGTAAATTCATATTGGGGTAGGTAGACAGAAAGGTTCCTAAATTTAGAACTTCGCAAAGGTTTATAATTCATTACAATCAGAGTCGTCGATGATCACCTCGGTGTTCTCGCTGCTCGTTTACTCCCTTTCTTATAAAACAAAAAAAAACAGAGGAACCTCAAATTCCTGATACATCGGCCTACGATATTTCACTATTTCTGTTATTTTGTGAAGATTATTATTCAGATATTGTAAATTAAGAAAACTCTTTCTCAAGACAAGAAAGTTAACATGAAATACTATACTGATGTAAGCGAAAAATTCGTTTTTTTAAACAATTAAATCACTTCTGGTTTCGATTGGTACGAAACAAAGTGTTATTGACTCGATATAAAGACGGCTACAGACACTCAATTTTAACTGTACAGGTCGACTGCGCAATTAAAACTGACGTGTGTAGGCATGACTGAGATCCATACAGATCAACCATGTTCCATACAGTTAAAACTGCACAGTTTTAAAAGGTCTATAACCGGCTTTAATGCTTAAATATTCGACTAGATTACTTAGGTACCTACTCTATTTGTAAAATTGATTTTACAGATTGTCATGAACAGATCCATCATCATTGACTTTAAACGCTTTGTTAAAGGGTTGTAATATCTATCTCAATATGTCAAAGGCAAAGGAATCAAACAGCACGTGTTATATGTTAACTACAATATGACTGATTGAATTGTATGCATTTTTAATCAAAAGCCGTGACTTCAGGCCGGAACTTAAACAAAGTAGCCTATGTGTGCGTTTACTCGACCCTCTTACAAGGAAAACATCGTGATGCAACTAGCACATATCGGCGAAGAAATTCAAAGATATGTGTGAACGCAAAATACGTGTTAGTCTTGGAGTTGCGGAACGTGGATCGAACTACATCTATATGTTTTCTTCCAGACTTTGTTCTTCATATATACTTTTTACCTAAATCCGTTAAGCCGTTACGTAGCTACCTTCAAACACATTTAAAAGATTAATGCCCGTTTTCACCAACCAATCCCTAAAGTTGTTTTACATAGGTGTCTTTTTGTTTAAAGATCTCCCTAAATCTAACGGATCCTTTGCGGGCGAAGGTGACACTTAACTGTTGGTGAAAATGAAAGTAGTGATAAGTGACATTTAAAATGCGTTAAGGGTTACTTAAAATTTAGGGATTGTCGGTGAAAACGTCCATAACTTATTTATTTGTACGTTTCGTTTCCACAAACGTTTTTTGAAAATATTGCAAAACTGTCTTCATACCCTTGTCCTGTGACTTCACGGTCCAGTGATGTTGTACCGCATCTGTGCTGTGCCGACAAGGTGCGACGCCGACAAACAAACAAACAGACGCCCCGCCCATGCGGCGCTTTTCAAAGACAACTTTAGCGCGAATGAAATGTCTTGATACTGAAGTGTCTTGGTAAAAAAAAATAGGTTAAGTAACACCATTTGTTACTTATAAAAAATAACAAAAAACTACTTATTGATAATTCTATAAAATTCCGGGGAAGTAAAATACAATAAAACCTCATTCGTCAAAATCGTAGTAGTTTAGGCTCCAAACTGTCATAAAACTTAACTACATTTACCCAAAACTACATACTAAATAAAAAATATGTACGGGAAATGTCACTATCTTCGGGTAAAAAGAAGAGAGGTAAAACATAAATTCATAGTTTACCTAAAGGATCAAGATGTTTCGATCAAAGTAAGCAAATTCTTTTCAATTTTCGAGTATATAATATACTAGCTGTTGTGCGTGACTTCGTCCGCGCGGAAATAAAAAAATAGTTCAGTTACGGGGGGATAATGTAGCTCTCGAACGGTGAAAGAATTATTGAAATCGGGCCAGTAGTTTTTAAGTTATATCAATACTTACAAAAATACAAATCTTTCTTCTTTATAATATTAGTACTTATAGACAAATGCTAAAGTTAATTTCACTAGGTTCGGATTAAGCGCAAACCTTGACATAATTTTGATAAAAATGTTTTTGTAACTTTTCCAAACTAATGTCAAGAGCGGTCATCTTTACATGAATGCTTTGACGGAATAAGGCTTCCATTGACGTCGATACTTAAATAACGATATCAAAGTGTCAATTGAACAAATAAAGGCATTTTGTGAAAGGCAAAGTGCCGACACGCTTTGAAGTGTTTGCGGCATCTTGTTACGGCAACGCCCATGAGCTTTTGTGGTGTCTCTGAAATTGTTTATTATCTGTGGACATTTTTGGAGATCCTCATGATATCTTCCACATGAATTGTGTGGAAGGACTAGTGATGTAATTGGTAAACTAAGTGGTGCTTTAAATTATGTATTTTATACTGAACCCTATTTTGCGTTTTATTTAAAACTATGTTTAACATTATATCATTGATTTAAATGAGTTTAAAAGAAGCCGGCATTGGATTGACGTGGCGAATCATTGTTTGCTCTACATTGTCGACAGAGGGGGCTGTCAACAGGTGTCGAAAGTTTGCAGTTTACTGATGTATCATTGTCCATTATTACCGACCATTCTTGGGTCCTTTTAAATGCAAATAGCGGTGTACTTAGGTATACTAGTGAACTCGCGACTTTAAATGTTTAAAATATTGCTAATAGATCGGGATCCGAAAAGCAGCAGACCTCAGTTATATCCAAATGCTTAATTTATATATGATTAGATAGGACTCGTATCAGTGAATGGACATTAGTTATCCTGTCCAGTTGGACAGTTTCGCGCAATCACACGCTAAAGTTGCAGTAAATATTACTGAATTTTACTTACATTCACAAAGCTGATTTTCACATATGAAGCTCGAGGAACTAAACTATAACCCTTAGCTTTTAATTTTCTAAAATAATAATTAAAATTACTATTAACTCTTTCAGGATTATTTTTAGAATGATACTTTTATGATTTTCCGTTCAGGCTTTATTCTTTACTAGCTGTTAGCGTGGAATTAAATAATATAGCCTATGTTACTCGGAGATAATGTAGCTTTTGAAGAAAAGCTTTTTTCAAAATTTTTTTGAAATCGGTTGACGAGTTTTTGACTTATTTAAATATATACAAAGAAGCAAGAAACTCCTATAAGCGCGAGTCATTCTCTTGTCCCGATGATTTACTTACATAAGAGAGAAACTCATATTAGAGAGAAACCATAAGCGAGACGAATATCGCGGTCCCTTGGACTATCGCTTATCCAAGTGCATATGTATTCTAACTACAAACTGACCGCAAAAAATTCTAACCACGAACTATAAAATCCTCGTCAAATCGTCTGAAAGAAATATAGAGATAACAAATGATATCCTCCATAATGTGAGTGAAGCGAGGTGGAAAAGCCGGGTGCAGAGCGCCGACCATAGCACGTGCTATGTCTATGGTGAAATAGATATGTGAATATGTATCCTACATAGGCAAGAAACTAGCCAATTAACAACTAACTTACGAGTTCTTTTCCGACAATAACTATTCTTACACCCAACATACAATATTTGCAATTCCATTTGCGTTGAAGTTTAGTATGTAATTTTATACAAAAAAATATATGATTAAATAAATCATAAGATATTTTATAATCAACTAGTGACCCGCCCTGGCTTCGCACGGGTGCAAATTGGTATAATGCTGATACTAAATACTGCAGCGTTTGCAATGTAAGCGCTAAAAATGTGTTAATTTACGACATCATATTAATAACCTCTAATCTATCAGTGTTACTCTACTATATTTTACTCTACTATACACGAAAACCTTCCTTATGAATCACTCTATCTATTAAAAAAACCGCATCAAAATCCTTTGCGTAGTTTTAAAGATTCAAGCATATATAGGGACAAACGTACAAAAAGCGTTATTGTTTTATACTATAATCAAATCAATTTTGTACTAATCTTTCTTTACCTAATTGAACCAATATAACATACAAATCGTAGTCTTTGAGTTACAAAATATGCTAGACGGTCAAATTAAATCTTATAGCCTATGATAATCTTTTATAGCCCGTGTCTATTTTTTCACGCGGCAGATGTGTGTAGATACGACAATATCTCATATATTATTGTTCTGTGGCCGCACGTCACTTTGTGCCTTTGCCTAACACGGTGACAGTTCACCGCGACATGACAGCCCGCCAAATTTTACCGCCAATGTTATTTAGATAAGATTGTTAACATTGAAAGTAATTTAATTAATTTAGTATAAAAATAATAATAAAAAAAGGATTAACAATGTCTTCAATTTATTAAATTTAGCAAAACTTAAAATTTATATTCCAAAATGTAGATGCGGGTGCAAATATTGTTAGTATGGCTGTTATATAATGTTCACAGTTTTTTCTGTAGTGTATTTGGCATCAGTTTTGCACCCGTGCGAAGCCGGGGCGGGTCGCTAGTGTATAATACATGAAAACCTTCCTTATGAATCACTCTATCCATTAAAAAAGCCGCATCAAAATCTGTTGCGTAGTTTTAAAGATTCAAGCATATATAGGGACAAACATAAAAAGCGTTATTGTTTTATACTATGTAAGGATACTTTGATATTCCGGTTAAAATAATAATAGTGTTAATCTCTTTACGAATAAAGGAATAAAAAGATATTGACACATTACAATAACTTAACTTCGAAAAGAAAACAATAACAAACACTCGAAAACCCGAGAAATCGGATTACAAATCTCGTAAACATTTGAGCATCGTTGAAGTGTCAACCGCTTAAGCCGACATAATGCTTTTAAAATCCCAACCCAATTTAGCGAGCGCAATACCCAAAAAACCCTATACATTTCCTTTGTGCGAAATACCTACAAAAAATACAATCATATTATACTCTATTACAATGCACTAAGCTATAAATTCCTTTGATTTGAATGTATTTTAAAATTGTCGATTCTAACAGAACCGTTGACTTTTACTATTGAATATTCCATTGTGCTTTTAACCACAATAGCTAATGTACTCGTCCTTTTCAACATTGTCATCTATACTAAGTACTTTGATACGCAAAATTATTATTAAATTCATAAAATATGTTTTAATCTTTAACTCTATAACATTAAGGGTGTGTTTTGAATGTGATTTTCGACTTTAGTTGTGATATTTAATTTTGTTATTTGTTGTAATTGAGTATTTGACTTCGGTAAGTACGTGTGACGGGGCAAGACGAGTGTGTCGAATTTCATAGACGTTTTAATTATAGACACAGCTTGATCTATTTTAGAAAGTATTAAGAAAATAGAAAGTTAAGACACTTATTATAGTTTGCATTTAATATTGAAATTATAGGAACTTACAGTTTAATGTTCTAACGCAACTCATATATTTAATAGCGTCTTACATGTTAAGTCTACGCTATATCTCCGAATTCCACGGCGATCTCGTTCAATTATAACATCACTTACATTTTAGCGACGTTTAAGTTTGAGTGGTGTTTGAATATTTCGTCGTTAATGTTTCGGCTTCATTAGACCTAGTTTGTAGTAAATACGGAGTTAAGCTGAAGCGAAACTTCCGTTTTTATCACGATCTCGGTCTAATGAAGCCGAGGCGAGACAAATATCTCAGAGGATCTCTTTGATTTAACAACGAAAACGACGCTGTTTGACGGTAAATGGTAATGTGTTCATCCTTTTATAGTTTATTATATTAAATAAACTAGCAGTTGCTCGCCACTAGCTTAGCCTATGTTACTCGGGGATAATGTAGCTTTCTAATGGTGAAAGAATTTTTGAAATCAGCCCAGTAGTTCTTGAGTTATTTCTATACATACAAAAATACAAAGTTTCTGTCTTTATATTATTAGTATAGATATAGATAAATAAAAAAATACTAATAAACAGTGCCGAAAGATACCATGTTCACACAATAAAAATATGTTGAAAAATAAATGGTGGTTTTTGAACAATGAGTGAGAAATATTCGCACATCTGTTCCGCCACACCCAACTGTTTAAGGGCTGAGTCAACGACGCCCCTTTTCATAAACTGTGACAAGATATCGAACCCTGTTTTACTTGTGGAAATAAAAAATATTAACTACATAACATTATTTACACTTATAAAATATTTAAATTAGGAAACAGTAAAATAGACTGCATAAGAAGCTTTATTAATGAAAAGTTAAATAATTAGACAGAAAACCATAGTAACGTATAAAAGTAAAAAAAAACTAGTAAAACCTAACCCTCTTAGTCCGAAAACATGTATAAAGTACTGCAATAAACAAGGAACCAATAAGTCGTCGATTATACGATACTGGAGGACACTCGGAACTAAATAAGATAGACCTGGTCTGATTGGACCAAATTATGTATCACAAGAAGTACCAGGAACGAGGATGTTCAGTTCTGTATTTTAGAATAAATATTATGAATGTATCAGTACCAAACGTAGAAAGTACAACAGTAATAACGCTGATTCTCGTTTCGGAATAAAGCGGTAAAACTTTACAAAACTTTTTTAATTTATTTGTATTCATTCAAATGAATAATAAAAGAATATATGAATTCAGTCAACAAAATCTAAAAAAATAAAGCCTACAACAACATTAATTATGTAAATGACATCTTCATATAATAATAGCTTTAGGTAAACAAACAAATGAATTAACTTTTCCTATAAATGGTCCATTTCATACTTAATACATCTGCGCCACTGCCATCTTGTTATCAGTTTACAAAATAAATTAAGGGCAAAATATTATTATAGAGAGAGATTGTTTAGTCGATAGATGTCGCTATTACACAAATTGTACTATAATATTAGACCCACTATTACTATCAAGACTTTAGTTTCATTTATAATTTCCTTTATCCTTAAATCCAAAACCAATTCAAAAAACTTATTAGAAAAATAAATCTCTTATACTTAAATTAATTCAAATAAGTCGTATAAGATCTAAACATTAGTCAACATAATTGAGCTTAGTTTATTTAAAGTTGAAAAATATTTAACTTGAATATTGAATTTATTTTACAAAATTAATAAAAACAAAGTAGAGCGTGCAATCGATTTCTATGAGATTACGTCACTAGCGCTACGAGGGTCGTAGAGCATGCGTAGCGGTGACGTAGCCTTGTAGCTACGGAATGACGTAGACGTAACGCCTACGAGAATGCTACACTTAACAATTCATGTTGCTAAATTAATTTTTATTCTATAATTTCTATTGAATTGTATACATAATTTAATAAAGTATTAAAAATATATAAATCAAACAAATAATTTATGGTATATTTTACGACGCAATGTTTTAATAAATGATTTCTTAATATTTGTCTTTCATTTCTTTTTTAACTATTTCAAAGTATTATATGGCTTAGTGTTAGAATAAATTAGTAGTTAGTACGTAATGTAATAATTTTTCATTAAAATATTGATACTAATTAACTTGAGCGACTTATTCATTCATTGAAATCATTAACCTGCAATAAAATGGAAGCAAACAGAAAACCTCACAACTTGAGGCACAATGAAGGCCTTGCAATTATCCATGACAAGTGTAGCGACGCCATGTCTCCATTTTCTGTCAATGCTGTAACATTTTTATTCAATAACTTATAAACAAGAAATACATTCAAATTTGAATCTTATTTTCCTTCCAATAAAGTCGAATTTAACCATAAACATAATACAATATTCCAGATATAATAAACAAACGAATATAAGCTTTATTAATATGTAAAATAAAAACTATAAATGAATAATGCAGAAGGTATTAGTTCGTGGGTATGGAGACGCGCAGACGCGAGATTCCAACTTCTACCACAGTCGGCTTGGCGGCGCCACTGCGCTCGGACGCGTTCTAACCCCTCGGGGATACGGGGCCCACTTTATTCTGTGATCCTGACTCAATTGTTCGCGTTTAAAAAGGATTATTTTCAACCAAATCCAATTTTAAAATATTAACTCTACCATAGATTGAACTTAACATTCTATAATTCTAATTATCATCTTTACTACATTACTAATTAACTAATTTCCAAAGGATTGATTCTAAACTCCGATAATGATCATGGGCGTTATATTTTGAGCTCTTGCCAGGGGTGTCAAACAATTTTCAATAGCGTGTTTTAGTTACGTAACCTCGCCGGGGAAAATCGATATCCTGAGCGTATAAATAGCGACCCACGATTGAGAACAGCTGGCTGGCAGCCAGACGAAATGCAGCCTGCGGTGAGTAATATAAATCTTTCATTAATAAAAAAGGTACTTGCTAAACATATGTTAACTTAAAAAGCTTTATTTGCTAAGAGAAGTCCCACATAATCCTGATATTTTCCCTACGTAGTGTGGATAGTATGTACATCCTATCAGCCATCATATTTGAAGTCACTCCCTTACGCATATCATATTTCATACAATCCATACATCGGTTCTTCGGTCTTACTCATTCTTATGTCTAACTAGCGTTCGCCCGCGACTTCGTCCGCGTGAAAACTTTAGAAAATAAATTAGAAAAAATAATAGAAATCCCTATGCAATGTTTCAAATTACTAGGACTCCATACAAAATTTTGAATCCCATTTCGGACCCTTAGGGATAGAATTTTTTAAAATAATTTCTTAGTGCACCCCTAAGTAGTAACAGTAACCTCTATACATCATTTCAAGTCTCTAGACCCAGTAGTTTTGGTTGTGCGTTGATTTTAATATTTCCGTCTACTCTTTTATATATGTAGATGATATTAATTTATATTAACTTTAAAATACGTTAATTAAATAAATGTAATGCCAATAAGATATAACTTAAATAAGATACTATTTATCTATGTGGATAACCTTTGTGACATTTTCTTCGATAGATAAGTATTGTATTTAAAGTCGGGTATAAATTATTATTTATAGATTAACAAAGCATATTATACAATAGTT
>QDHC01003016.1:0-22675 GCA_013186455.1 Papilio dardanus tibullus
CGAGGGTCAAAGGTCGCGATATTTGTCACTCTTATAGAGATTTCTCTCTAAACCGAGTTTCTCGCTAATGGAGGTAGCCCGTCGAGACCAGAAAATGACCTTCGCTTATAGAGATATCTCCTTTATCGTAGTTTGACTGTACATCTCCAGGATGTTGATTGTTAGGTTTGTAATGATTTTATGATTGTTTCATTGTTTAATATAACTGTAGTTTTCAACATTTTTTTTGATATATCAATTACGCAAACTGTTTTATACTTGTTCTCTTTGAAAAAATCGAGATAAGAAAATATTTTCATTTGTTTGTAAAAACACCTCTGTTATAAATTCTAGCCAGAGGCGTTGTTTCTGTTACTGAAACAAAGTTTGTTTTTGAAGAGAAACATTTTCGTTATCATTGCAAAGCAAATATTACTTTTAAAGTGGTATTATTAATCAGAACAGTGTATATCCCCCTAGGCTTATGAAACTAAAGTTATAGTGTCATTTTATTTTATATTTTATTTACATATAAATTATGATACATCTTAGATGGTACATTTTAATCCACTTTCCCTTCCTATCCTATTCCTACAAGGAAATTATGGGAAGAGGAAGTGGATTTTCCGGAGGGGGGACGCATAGGGAAATGATTAATCCTCTGGCTGTGCGTCTCCTCCTCCGAAGATTAAGGGTAGACAACGCATCTGCAATTGCAGATGTCTATGGGCAGCGGTCGCTTCGCTATTTCAGCGAGTTCAGGTGGCCGCTTGCTCGTTTGCCACATTACGATATAAAAAAAAGTTTTTTTTTATAAAAGAATGGGTCAAACAAGGGGCTGGATCACCGAGGTGATCATCGACGCCTATGGACATTTGCAACATTGGAGGAACCGCAAATGCGTTGCGTTGCTCTAAGAAACATTGTAATTTCACTGAACCCAACAATCGACCTCAAAATATGTTCACTTGCAAAAAGTAAAATTTTAAGACATCTAATCTAAAATTAAAGATTCGCAAAGAATTATATTTGCCTATTGCAATTTGCCCATAGCCTAGAGTAGGTACTTCAAAGATTTAAATTATTTCCACAGTTCCACAGGTTATTGAAAACAATGAACTGTCTGTTATAATACCTCTGACTTTACTATACATTTGAGAATAACCATAACCAATGTATATGCCCCTAAAGGCAATCTATCTTCTGCCGACTTGCCTGATCATGTTAATTCCAATGCGGTCTCACAGACAGAGGCCCCTTATTTGAGTATCATTAAACATTCAGCAAGCATTCTCTATGCCCGTTTGTGGTGAGTGCTGCTGAAACTAATTTAAATTATACGCCCAAGTAGCTATTGTATTATAACTCGCTAGGTGTTGCTCGCGACTTCGTCCACTCGGAATTAAACGCCTATGTTATTCGGGAATAGTGTAGCTATCTAATAGTGAAAGAATTTTTGAAATCGACCCAGTAGTTTTTAAGTTATTTCAATATATACAGAAATGCAAAATCGTTCCTCTTTCTAAAATTTGTATAATTTATTTCATAATATGTACCTAGATACCATCCAGAACTGGACCAACGTGGTCGAGGCCTAGTCAATCATAGACTCCCCTAGGCTCCGAGCCCCAAGAATGGGGAGGTTTAGCTAACTATGATATATTAGATATATTAGATACACCCTTGTAGAGATTTCTAGTTTCAATATAATAAAGATAATATATACACAAGATATATATTGTAATGTATTGGAAGATACATAATTCAGATCCGAGATAACGTCAATTAATCGATGTTTATGATAAGAGATTACAGGCCGTCAGATATCAGCCAAAATACAGATTTATTATTGTTTATATCATCATAATATATATTTAATCTTAATATGTATTTAATTCGTTCTTAGATGTTAATGATTTAACAATACGTAATTTACTTCTTACGATGTTTAAAAATACCTCGGAAGCCCAACTGACTTTTCAAGCGTAGTGAATCCACGGTTTGTAATCACATCGAAAATTGATAAGTAATCTAATATAATAGTAAATGGGTATTGTACAATACAATTTTCGTGAATCTAAGCTCAGTGACATGATTTCGATATAAGCTAAGACAGAGGGGTTACCCAAAGTACATGCGCTACAAAGCGATTCGATAGAGTGACTTTCAATATCTCACACGTGACAAGCACATGACATTTCGAACGTCATTGTTAGTTTCATACATTTTTGTCGATTCCATCAGCGATAACGTCAATCGAAAAGTACTTTGGGTGGCCCCCCAGAAGCAAGGTTCGTTATGAACGGATACGTCAAGTAGGTCATCATCATCATCGTCATTTCCTCATATCAAAAACAGAACAGAAATACATGTTATCATGTAGGTCAAAGTGCAATATACAATTGTGTCAATTAAGATCACGTTACACAGTTTGTATGCGATGCGGCTTTACGGCACACAGTTGACACGTCTCAATTAATTGTCCTTAAGGAAATCAGTCAACACATCTAGTATTGATTGATTTCCTTTGTCAATTGATTGAATGAAATCTGTAACTATAGAGAAACTGACTGAGCAAGGAACAGCCGTAACAGTGTCGTTCTTTTGCTACTTTTTTTGGAAATGTGAAACAAAATGAGCGCAAAATCAGGAACTTAGATGTTATTGTTTGTTTTAATGACAGAGGATAATGCACGTGCTTGACAGGTCCTGTCTTTTAAAAGTCGAAATAAAAAATTGTGTTTATAGTTGATTTCTACTGCCATTGTACAAACACATCTTTTTTTTTCAAAAAAGAATGAGATTAAGTCTCATTAAATTTGTACAGGTATGTTTCGTGAAGGAGTGCTTCTGCAACTGTAATTTCACTTGTCTTATTTCTAACCTGTCCACGATTGTCCCTGAAAGTTTTAATAGTACATTAGTAAACTTAGACTCGGGACAGTAATTTTACATTAGTCAGGGTCCGCGCTAAATATAATTTATATTTACTTAAAAGAAACTATTATGAAATTAAAATTTATTGCAGTTATGCGTCAGTGCGAATCTAGCAACGCGAAACAGCTCTTTCTTTACAAAATAAATAATGGTCAAATTCATTGATAATTAGAAAATACAATTCAATGGTTGACAATGATTATTATCAATGTAGTTGTCATTCCTCTTTTCTATTGAATTCGTATGATACTCGTACATTTCAACTGTCCCTCTCATTCGGAATAACTAGGCTTAAGAACCGAGAGAAAGTTTTAAGAATTCTATGCAACCTTTTTTTAATATTACAGGGTCTTAACGTAGACAAGCGTACACTGGTGAGTGCGGAACGTAAGCAGAGGACGTTCACCGACCGATCACAGCTAAAGTATGCGAGAAGACTCGTCGTTAAGCTTGGTAGTGCAGTCATCACAAGAGAAGACGGGAATGGTTTAGCATTAGGTCGACTGGCATCTATCATTGAACAGGTACAGCTTACTCTTTGTTCATAGAAATAAATATTTTTCTTAACAAGATCTGTTTGTATAGAAGACTGGAAGGTCCTAAAATATGATGGAATATAATTATGCTACTTGCATTAGAAATATACTGGTAGGTCATATTAACGACAGATATTGTGTGTTACTCGGTGATGACGTATAGTGAACTGGGGATAATGATCATAATTATGATGATGATGTGATGATGATTTTAACACAGCTTCGAATTGTATAAATTCTGAAGCACCCTTGTTTGATAAGGTATCAAATCTGTTTGTTTTCAGGTAGCGGAATGTCATCACGAAGGTCGGGAATGTATAATGGTGACGAGCGGCGCGGTGGCGTTCGGTCGTCAAAAGCTGACTCAAGAACTGCTCATGTCACTCTCCATGAGAGAGACTTTGTCACCTAGTGACCACACAAGAGAGGTAAGAGACAGAGAAGACAAGACCGAGAGAAAATGATAGAAAACGTAACAGTTGCTTTTATGGGAGCCTGGTATCTCAAAAAGCTTTGATTAAAATAGTATGGATATGGAGAACTCGTCAAATTTTGACCTAATTCTCATACTTATTACATAAGAGGATTGCAATAATTGCAGTGCAAACTATTACTTTATACAAATAGTTAAATTGTTTTGTACAGGACGCTGGTAGCATTCTGGACCCGCGTGCGGCCGCCGCAGTGGGTCAGTCGGAACTAATGGCCATGTACGATGCGATGTTCTCCCAGTACAATGTTAAAATAGCACAGGTAAGCCACTAGCATTTCATTCATTAAACAAATAATTTGGTTTTATTTTATAATTCTAAAACTTACTTTGGACTGCATTTATTCGATACAGTACACGTGTCTACCAAACCAATTACCCTAGTTTCTTTTTTATTGACATTTTACGAAGTTAGACGACTATTAACATGAACTTCCTGTGAACATATAGTCTTTCTTGGCATATCATGCATTACTATGCCAAGAAAGACTATATCTTTTTTGACCTAGATTAGGTTATTTACATTGAATTAATAGATATGATGTACCTAGCTGTAAAAAATAAAAGGACATAAAGTATACTATAATAAAGATTGATTACCACTGCCGTATATGAGTATGTTTTAGATATAAATCAGTGATAAGATTCCTATATAATCGTATTAAACCCTTGTAATGGTTAATATTCCACGTAGAACGTTAAGGTAATGGTTATATCCTTTGAGAATAGCGATGCTGCGGCTGGGAGCGGCCCCGCGACCGTTTTCTTACAATAGGAGTCTGATTAAATCTCAACATCGGAACATTTTGTGTCATATCTGTCAGGTTGAGGCTTTTGTGCTGTGAAATTCAATTCAAACCAATATTATTCGTTATATTTCTTACTGAATAACTTTTTAAAGAGTACCTAACTGGCACAGTTATGGTCTTTTAATGGTTATTTAAGTCCCTCAGTGTAGGTTTCATATACTAAATCAACCCAAAGCAACTTTTTTATTTAACCATACTTTTTTTTTACTAAAAAGAGTTTGGTTGCTAATATTTTTAAAATTTCTCGATTTTCTAGGTTTTAGTGACGAAACCAGATTTTTATAACGAAGAGACTAGGAAAAATTTGTTCTGTACACTGTCAGAGTTGATATCTTTGAACATAGTTCCAATAATAAATACCAACGACGCTGTTAGCCCGCCCATGTATATACATGATGACACTGTGGTTCCGGGGACGGGGAAAAAGGTAAACTACATAACATAGCAGAATCCTACCCAAAGTATCATCCACTCAGTCTATTACTAATCTAGGGCTTTTAAGCCAAAAGATGTGACCACATGAAATCAGTGGTAATAAAAAATCAATCTTTGTATGTGCATGATTATACAATTTTCAGGGTATAGGAATAAAGGACAATGACAGTCTCTCAGCATTATTGGCAGCAGAAGTGCAGTCTGATTTGTTAATAATGATGTCTGATGTCGACGGCATTTATAACAAACCGCCTTGGGAAGATGGAGCTCGGATGATGCATACGTATACATCGAAGGATAAAGATTCGGTAGAATTCGGACAGAAATCTAAGGTAAGAATCAATTGTGTTAGTCAAAATGTAACAAAAATTTCATGTGATTTAAGTGAGATCTGAATAAATTTCTTCTATGTGAATAATGTAGGTTGGAACTGGAGGAATGGATTCTAAAGTGAATGCCGCGACGTGGGCAATGGCGCGCGGTGTGAGCGTCGTTATATGTAATGGTATGCAAGAGAAAGCCATTAAGACGATCATTAGTGGGCGGAAAGTGGGAACTTTCTTCACAGATTTTGCTACGAGTTCCCCGACGTCAGTCGATGTGTTAGCTGAAAATGGTAAATAGGAATTCTTTACTTTGTTTTGCTAAACATTAAGTTTAAAAAAATATTTTAAAGCAATTTGGTTTACGTCTTCAGCTCGTTCTGGCAGTAGACGACTACAACAGCTAACTCCTTCAGAAAGAGCAGCAGCCATTCACTCATTATCTGATTTGTTGATTGAGAAACAAGATAAAATACTCGAAGCAAATGCTAAAGATTTAGAAGAAGCGACTAAAGGTGGACTTGCCAAGCCCTTGTTAGATCGATTGTCGCTAAGCCAAGGGAAACTAAAAACATTATCAACTGGACTAAAACAAATAGCTGATTCCAGCTACGAAAACGTTGGTCGTGTTCTACGAAAAACTAAATTGGCAGAAAATCTTATCTTACGGCAAGTGACTGTCCCAATCGGTGTACTATTGGTTATTTTCGAATCCAGACCCGATTCGCTACCACAAGTAGCTGCTCTAGCTATGGCTTCAGCTAATGGTTTACTTCTTAAAGGTGGGAAAGAAGCAGCATATTCAAACAAAGCATTAATGGATCTTGTTAAAGAGTCCTTGCAGTCAGTTGGAGCCGAAGAGGCTATTTCTCTTGTATCCACACGCGAGGAAATTAGTGACTTGTTATCTATGGAAAAACATATTGATTTGATTATCCCTCGTGGCTCTTCTGATCTCGTCAGAAGTATTCAAAAGCAATCTCAACATATACCTGTGCTTGGTCACGCGGAAGGTATTTGTCACGTCTACGTAGATAAGGATGCAGATCCAGTGAAAGCATTGAAGATAGTTAGAGACGCGAAGTGTGATTACCCAGCAGCATGTAATGCGATGGAAACACTATTAATACACGAAGAGCATTTAAACAATACCTTGTTTACTGACATCTGTAATTTGTTGAAGAAGGAAGGTGTTAAGATACACGCTGGGCCGAAGCTTGCAGGTCATTTGACGTTTGGCCCCCCTTCTGCGAGAACTATGCGCCATGAGTATGGTGCGTTGGAATGTTGCGTAGAATTAGTAAAGGATATGGATGAGGCTGTGGATCACATTCATAAATTTGGAAGCTCGCACACTGATGTTATTGTAACAGAAAATGGTAAGTACGAGATGACAAACAAAAAACTGAAATTAAGTCTAGACCTTTTAACTCCTACCCAAATTACAAAACTAAATACTGGTGAAATATGTTTGCAGAATCAGCAGCTCGGAAATTCCTTGGAATCGTGGACAGTGCATGCGTTTTCCACAACGTATCTTCACGTTTCGCCGATGGATTCAGGTTCGGGTTAGGTGCTGAAGTTGGAATCTCCACAGCAAGGATTCATGCTAGAGGTCAGATATTTTAATATTATCTCCTAGTTATTTTAAATGCATCATTTAAATGAATAAATTAATAATTTAATATTTCCCTAGGTCCGGTCGGTGTGGAGGGTCTGCTAACCACAAAGTGGATACTGGAAGGATCCGACCACACGGCCGCGGAGTTCAACGAAGGCAAGAGAAACTGGATACACGAACCTTTGCCAGTTCATTGAATTAAAAGCAAATTAAAATGCTCTAGGGATTAACCGAACGAATACGGCATCGAGGACCTTCAAACGGAAATATAACATAATATAAAAACGCTTACGTTTAAGCTATTTTAAAAGAGTGGATTGTGATATTTTATAGTTTTTTTGTAAATATTTTTTTGATTAATTTAAGTAGTACCATTTTAATGTATAAATTAAACAGAATGAAGTAGAAGAAATATAAATGATCCAGAAAATTAATTTTAAAAATAAATCAATTTAAATAGGAAAGCAACTGTTTAATTATTATTTTATTAAAGAATAATTTATATTCAAACTAAATGTAGTCTTTTATTTATAACTAATTGTTGTGCGCGACTCGTTCGCGTGGAATCGTTGTTAAATTGTTGTTACTCGGGGATATTGTAGCTTTCTAGTGGAGAAAGAATTTTTGAACTAGGCCCAGTAGTTCTTGAGTTGTTTCAATACATACAAAAATACAAATTTTGTTTCTGTATAATATAGGTTAGTATAAAATAATAAAGTAACTTTTGTTGACAATGTGATATTTTTATATTTAACATTTTATTTCTAATCCAGTAAGTACAGTTGTATAAAATGTAATTCTATACATTTGCGGTAACAATTTCGTACTCGTAACATGGAACATTTCTCTGCGTTCACTAAAGCTTTTCTCGGCTTGTAGCGAGATTGTTCGAACTTATTTACATTGTATTCCATATGTCTGTTATTATATTTATACAGGAAGAGACAAGAATGCTGTTTTAATATGTTTGAAAAAAACGTATCATCTTATTCACTTAATTAAAAATGAATAACATATTTTTTATTAAGTTTTTCCAGTCGAGCCGACCGAAAGTAGGGCGAATCTGAAAATGAAGACAAGTCAAACATATTTTGATACTATGTGTAACAAAATTCACAAAAGAATTCGTGCGTTTTAAGTTTTATGAATTTAAAATAACTTAAATCCTGAATGTAAAATGTATTAAAGTGGGATTTAGTTGACGCGGTAAGTAAAGTGCTATGAAGTTTATTCCTTTTTTAATAAATGCATACTCATATTGTTGGCACTTAAACACTAGTTTATATTAATTCTCTTATAAAACACAAATAACTACCATTTTGAAATATCTTTTTGGTTTTTTAATACTTACACGATGTTTATAGCTCATTTTTTGCTGTTTGCCTTATTATTTTTTGCCGCCCTTTGTCTCAGCCTCAAACGCTCCAAAATTCCGAAAACTCACTTAAAGGAATTCCCTACATTGTTTCATTTTAATTAAAAATCTAATACTACGAAACTATTGAGCTTAAAAAGTAATAATCCTAATGGGCAATTTGAAAACTTGAAAAACAATTGAATAATTCTTTGTTAAAATTCTTAAGCCGACTACAGACGTTCAGTTTTTTAACTGTAAAGTTTTAAATGTGTAATTGAAACTGACGTCAATTCGCATCCTCTTGCTGTGCGTCTCCTTCTCCGTTGATTAACAATGCAACACATCTTCAATTGTAGATGTCTATGGGCAGCGGTCGCTTCCCTATTTTAGTTAATCCAGGTGACCGCTTGCTCGTTCGCCACTTTGTAATATAAAAAAAAAATTGAACTGCACAGTCGAACTTTACAGTTCTACGTTTTGCCTACACGCGTCGGTTATAATTGCGCAGTCGAACTGTACATTTAAAACTCAGCTTTAAACACGAAATAAAAAAAAAACAAAACTTTAATAAATTGTACCTCGAGGTTAACAGAATATTTTACTAAGGTTTCATAATTTTAATAAAGTCTGGATAAGTCAGTTTAAGCTCACTTTCTGTGTAATAAACTTTATTATATTGAACAAGAATGTACGTGGTAAGGGCTTAAGCTGAGTACATTCATAACGCGTATAAAAGACTAAGCCGGGAGTGGCTTAGTAGTTTTTAAATCTCACCTTTTGTTCCAATATTTTCCATATTACTTTATTTTCCCTATACTAATATTTTTGTATTTCTGTATGCGTTGATATGACTCAAAAACTACTCAGCCGATTTCAAAAATTCTTTCACTGTCAGAAAGCTACTTTATCCTAGAGTAACATAAGATTTTGGTCGGCACGGACGAAGTTGCGAATAACAGCTAGTATTTTCTAAATTAGTTACGATGATAAGTTTCTTTTTTCTCTACATCTTATTTTTTTATAGATATACAGGTGTAGATTTTATTGGAGATAAAGTATGTATCGAATCCTGGGTCCAAACCCAAAGTACATGCGCTACATAGCGATTCGATAGCGAACATCAAAAATGTACGGAACTGACAATGAAGTTCAATATCTCATACGTGACAAGCACATGTCTTATCGAATGTTATTGGCAGTTTCATACACTTTTGTCGATTCCATCAGCGATATCGCCAATCGAAAGATACTCTGGGTAACCTCCTGATATTCGCAATGATATAAAGAAGATATTCTTTACTTTCAACCGCTTTGATTTATTTTAAGATAACTGAAAGTGAGCGCTCTTAGAAGGCGAAGAGATTCTTGAAGGTCCTTGTTCTTCCTACTTTTCTGTTACAAAGAAAAGGAAGCTGTTTTGTTTCAGAGAAAAATGTATTGTAATAGAAATAAGAAATCAAATTTTATGGTATAAATGAAAAAAAAATAGATTGAATAAAATGATATGATTAAAATAAATTGGTTGATAGACAACAAATATTTTGGTGGTAATTTTTATAGTAAATGTGTATAGAATTTTGGTGATCATTTACTTATTTTGCTGATAATAAAATTTATTTTGGTGTTCGAATTTATTACTTTTTGGTTACCGATTAATTAGAAGCCATTTTTTATAGTTCCACGCAGACAGAGTCACTGGCTACAGTTGTAATAAAAACATGGACAGACATATGTTTTGTTATGCTATCATTATGTTAGAAATATCACGTAATCTTTATCTGACTTTATACTCAGACCTCTGGCCGCTGCGTTTTATTGAAAGGATAAAACTTTATGATACTAAAAAAAGTGATTCCACACGTAGGAATAGAAAATAATAGAAAGGTCAATTTTTCTATTACGATCTAGTTCTTGTAATATCTAGGCGTCTGGAACGGTTATCATAAAATGTCTGAATAATAACACTTATTCTTAGTTTAAGGTACATTTAAAAAGAAATGGTTACAAGAAACTCATATCATTTAATGTCGCATGTATTAAGCCGGCTACAAACGTACACTCGTCAATTTGAACTGCACAGTCGAACTGTACAGTTAAAACNNNAACTGATACTAAATACACTACAGAAAAACTGTGAACATTGTATATAACAGCCATACTAACAATATTTGCACCCGGGCGAAGCCGGGGCGGGTCGCTAGTTATATATATAAACCTTCCTTTTGAATTACACTATCTATTAAAAAAACGCATCAAAATCCGTTGCGTAGTTTTAAAGATTCAAGCATATATAGCAACAAACATAAAAAAACGTTATTGTTTTATACTATGTAAGGATAAGGATAAGGATACCTTTTAATTCATTGTCAATTCTAACAATTATTCAAGAGTAACAGAGATCATCACCAACTCACTATACGTCCCCAGCGAGGGTCGCGGAGCCTTCCCTCTAAGGGGTGACTAGGCCATAGTCAACGACGCTGGCCCAGTACGGATTGGTCGACTTCACACATATCTTTGAATTTCTTCGCCGATATGTGCAGGTTACATCACGATGTATTCCTTCACCGTAAGAGCGTCGGCAAATATGTACATATGAAATTCTAAAATCGAAAAACACATTGGTACATGGCGGGATTCGAACTCAGGACCTGCAGTTTAAAAGTCAAAAGCTAGACCACTGAGCTACCGACGCGCTTAGGTATAGTAAAAGAGATTATTTCTACGCGTATTTATTTTTTATCAACCAAAATCCTAAGAAACTTTAAGTAAATTAGTTTAATAACGGAGGCGAAGGTTCCTTTGGTTCGCTGCGTCAGCGGAGTAAGTAATTTAAATAACGACGAAAGCCACAAATTAGCAAAGCGATAAAAAACAAAAGAAAAAGTTATTTCCTAAAAAAACAAGAGGGAACAAACTGATCAAGGGTATAAATAAAACTTGTAACAAAGCGCGAAAATCGTATTATTTTCCAACAAAAAAGTTTCCGAAGAAAATTCGGTTTTATTACTTTTTAATGAACTAATACACTTCCTTTTTCTTTTATTCAACACTGTTTACTTCAAAGACATTTTAAGTTGAATGAAAATATAAAAGTAATCTTTAACTAATTATATTGCTGTACACATAAAAGTTAAGATATTTTTAATATTCGAAACGGTATAATAACAGTAAATAACCTTCTCCGAGACTTCTATGGTGACCTCAATGACAAATTCTAATTCATTCTACGAAACCTCTACGAAACCTCTACGTTACTCTCTTCTGCTACATCTACAAAACACTCTACGCTAACCTCTACGATACCCTCTACGATGCATGCATGTGCCTACGGTGCAATGTAATTTTATAAAATTTTCATTTCAAAACAAACCTCTGCAACAACATATATTTTTCGTGATATTCATAAAGAAAGATTACGTTTGTTTGTGCTCTGCACATTCACGTTGCTTTATGTTGATACATTCTGTTTTTCTGGCTACGAAATATCCTTTGCTCGTTTACCTGCTTTACCCTCATTTTTTGTTCCATTGTGAGCAAATTCATTACAATATTAATATAATTTAAAACGACGGAAAACGGTTGGTTGAGAAAAAGGATTCCATATTTTTACCTTTTTAAATAAAATATACTATATTTACGTACAATATCGTTTTAATAAAATTACTCAGCGCTAGGTTCTTTAAAGTTGAAGGCTGTATCTATTTTATTGTAGTGCTCTTGTTTTTTTTTAAATAAACATTTTTAGGATCTTAGAGTTATTCAATTTGTTACATTTGGTAAAGTAAATGATATTATTTGTGGCACAGACGGTCAGACCTCTATTTATGCGATTAGATGGGTTTACCGACGACCTTGCTATTCAATATTATTTAGGTAAAATGTATTTTGAGTATTTTTAGTTTGTACAAAATGATACGGCAGGACGGCAGCTTATATACTTTATTCGTTGGCGACCTAATACATTCTTAAAACTAACTTTATCTTAACTTTATACATATTTACAATTAACTTGAATATCTTTTTGTAACTACATCGTTGTTAATCCTTCTCGCTTGCTTCTCTCCTGTTTTTTCTGAGTTATATTTTTTTATTAACAAAAGGCAATGGTCGTATGGCCATTATGCCACCAAAGAGTTCCGATATTGACTGAACAAGTTAACTCACTAACTTGTAATTTGATTTTGTAGAGTATAACGGTTGTTGCGCGTGTGTTTGTATGTACGTCCATTGTTACCTCATGTTTAAACTTGCACTTGGATTGGTTGCAATTCGTATTATTTCCCAGATAATAGGGGAATAATCAATCTGGCCATATCTTTTATCAGACGGTCGGACATTTTAATTAATTTTCTTTAAATTATGTTACACAGTTTTATTTTAGTAAATATTCGACGAAAGTGTTAAAGCCGGCCTGAAAATGTACCTAACTAAAATAGATAAATCTATTTAATAATAATTATACCAGCGTAAACCTTGTCTGTTAAACCCAAATCAAACATTTTAATAGACAACACTGAATCGTATTGCTCGCCGGGATCCTGACAGTTTGTAATAATTATTATTAAACTAAATGGAGTTTATTTAGCAATATTATAACGAATTGATATTATTTCACTAATGATATGACGAGGTACATTGTTAAATATGATTTTGTGGTCATTATTTTATGAGACGTAACTCAATACTAATTACAAAGTTGTCATTTAATGAGGTCTTAATTTGTTCAATTTTTCCAAAGCTTGCTCTGAATCGAATATCGCTTATAAGAGATTGAATTATATCTAGTAAATATTGGTATTAATAAGTACCATTTGATAAAGATTAGAGAGCTCTAGACGATTTGCAACTGGATTTAATCTATACTAATATTATAAAGAGAGAAACTTTGTATTTTTGTATTTTGTTTGTGTTGAAATAACTCACTACCGGGCTTATTTCAAAAATTCTTTCACCATTAGAGCAGCTATATTATACCTGAGTAATATAGGCGAACTTCAGCTAGTATTTTAATAAATGTATTTTCTCAGTTATTGTCTAAAAACCCGGAAAGAGGGTTGTTTTTGTTACCTAGTTTTTACCATTATTTAATATTATATGACATGTGAATGATAATTGACGGCACGTAAAGATAAAAAACTGTGACGTGCAATAAAGTAAAGTAAAAAGGGTTCCCGTGTTCACATCTGACCTAATCCTATTAGTTTGAGTACGAAATGAATGAGGGTTATCTTTCTGTCTAAAAGTTAACTGACCTCGTAAATGTATGGTTATACGCACGCACGAAACTCTAACGAAAAACATAATTAAGTGAACATACTGAAATATTTATAATTATCTTTATAATATTAGTATATATAATTATTTTGTATTTTTGTATTAATTGAAATAACTCAAGAACTACTGGGCCGATTTCTAAAACTCTTTCACCATTAAAAAGCTACATTATCCCCGAATAACATATGCTATATTATTTAATACCACGGGGACTAAGTCACGCACGACAGCTAGTCATAAATAAAGAAGTACAGAAATAATGACAACTATGTTAGTAAGTTACATATAAATATTTTTTTACACTTCAACAGTTCGTATTAAGAGAATTAAAATGGCAAAAACAAGGGAAATATAGTCAAAATTCAATCGCAAATTGTTTATTTCGGATATTATAATTTATAATTTACAGAAAATAATTTATGCACATTTTTCATTTTTACATTTTGATTCTAATTTTCTTACTTGACTTTTATATTTTATTCTTTTATATTTTACATAGATAGTTGATACAAAAAGGTTCTTATTGTCTCTAACACAAATAATATTAACCTGCTTAAGTTTTAAACTTTGCCCACATACAAAACTGTCCAACAGAAAATACGTAAAAGTCGTTGAATATTGAAAATAGATTACATTTTAAAGCCCCTTAACGCATGAACATGGCTCGGTTTTAGTTAATACTTGAATTTAAAAACCGCATTGCCGTTGCCAAGATTTCCGGCGAGCTTTTGAATATGGTATGACATCGACAAAGTTTAAACGGATATTTCATACAATATTGCCGTTAAAATTGTATGAACCGTTTGTGAATAATTTATTAATTTTAAAACGAGGTTTTATTGACGTTTTAATTTAAAGAATATTTCTCAATAAAGACCGTTATACCAAAACCAATATTGAAATTATATCAATAATCGTATGGATATATAAATAAAAAGAGAAAGCTTTTCATATGAACATATTTACCCGACACTCTTATAGAATAGAAAACATCGTTAAGCAACCTGCATATCATATTAAAAACTTCTAAATTATCAGTGTTACTCTACTATATTGTGAATGTATTATACATGAAAATCTTCCTTATGAATCACTTTATCTATTGACAAAACCGCATGAAAATTTGTTTCGTAGTTTTAAAGATTCAAGCTTGTATACGGACAAACATAAAAAAGCGTTATCGTTTTATACTATGTAAGGATAAGGATTAAGTCTCGGAGCGTTGTCATTGTTTTAATATTTGATAATGTATTACATGAAATATTAAACTCGTGTGTAGATTTTAATTTAAACGTTGAGTTAATGAGCAAACACACAGACTGCGGACGTCGCGACACTCCAGAGATTTTATTGAACAATGAATCATTGTCTGCGCTACTTGTGTAATATTTGCTTTGTATAAAATAAATACTTCATGCTTTTACGGTAGAACTAGAGATTTATTATTCATCATACTGTAATTTTACTTTATATCATAGGAAATATACAACTTTAGTCACGCGTGATTACACGTCACAGTACATCTTAACCTAGTCATTTAGACGTATTCACGTCTAAAATCACGTTTGGCAGTGGTAGCGCCCGCTTTAATTGTCCGGCTCGCCCGGTGAAATGCCACGACCACACAGAAGACAGGCGTCAAATGGAAGCAATTCCGTGTTTCGTCTGATCAGTGTGCTGCCGGAGGCCTCATTTTAATCCACTTTCTCTTCCCTACCTTTTCCTATAAAGAAATTATCGTAAGGGGAAGTGGATTTTCCGGAGGAGACGACGCATAGAAGAAGGGATTACCTTCTTGCTGTGCGTCTCCTCCTCCGAAGATTAAGGTAGGCAACACATTTGAAATTGCATATGTTTATGGGCAGCAGTCGCTTCGCTATTTCAGCGACTCCAGGTGGCCGCTTGCTCGTTTGCTACTTTGTAAAAAAAAGATAAAAAAAGACTGTAAGATCTTCTTTAAATACCAAAAGACATTTCTAATAAGTTTTGAAATATATTTAGTGTATAATAGTCTAGCTGTGCGCGACTTCGTCCACGTGGAATTGAAAAATATAGCCTATGTTACTCGGGGATAATGTAGCTTTCTAATAGTAAAAGAATTTATGAAATCGTTCCAACGGTTCTTGAGTAATTTAAATATATACAAAAGTAGAAAGTGATCCTCTTTATACTATAGAAAAGAGTATATTTTTTTGATTTTTAGTCATTTTTGAACTGAGTAAGCTTTCCTATAATATAAATAAAGTAATAAGAATTAATCTGAAATGTACAGAGAAAATATTGACATAATCCAGTTCAAAGAAATGTCAATGCAGTTTTTTTGTGTAAATAACTACTACTGATTAAATCTCAGACATATAACAAATATTTGCTATCATATTTGTTTAGTTTTAAGCAAATATTGAACTGTCTCGGAAGAAAAATTTATATTGTCTTAGATGTTGTTTCTAGGGAATATAATTTATTAGGTTACTCTGTCTGTAGATAAAATATTTTTTGGAATAAATCGTGTATTTTAAAGCAAGATAAAACTAACTACGAGACGCAGCGAATCAAAGAGTCATGGCCACCGACAATACGCCTACTCACGTAAAAAAACTATCTAAATAAAATAAAAACTCGCTCTATCCTTATCCTTATCCTTACATAGTATAAAACAATAACGCTTTTTTATGTTTGTCCCTAAATATGCTTGAATCTTTAAAACTACGCAACGGATTTTTATGAGGTTTTATTAATAGATAGAGTGATTCATAAGGAGGGTTCATGTTATAATACATTCACAATATAGTAGAGTAACACTGACAATTTAGAGGTTTTTAATATGATGTCGTAAATTAACACATTTTTAGCGCTTACATTGCAAACGCTGCAGTATTTGGTATCAGCATTATACTGATTTGAATCCGTGTAGCCAGTTTTAACAATACTATACCGACGCCGACCTTCGGAAAGAGATGGCACGATAGGAAGAAGAAGAGAGATTTATAATATAATTTATTTTTTTATTATTCTACAATCGTGTTAATTAACAAAAAATATCTCATAGTTAGTTATAACCTTTATAGACACATCTCTTTTATACAGAATTTAGTTCTCTGATATTAAAATTAAATTCAGACCAAGTTTTCTTATTCCTTACTTCCTTATTTATCTAACGTTGAGAAGTTAAGAAACTTTTGTTGCGGAAAGTTAAACAATGAAGTAACAAATGAAATTTTAATATTTATCTTTCAACATTTAGTAAATATTTATTCATTAATATAATTTAATTTCACTTAAAATCTACTATAAAAACTTAGAAATCTAAAGTATAACAGTTATAATAATAAAATGAGAATTAAATAAGATATAAAACGAAGTATTCCACGTTTTAATTAAAAAAACAATCTTAGAACTATCAATTATTTCTTTACATCTCAAATGTATAACTATAAAAATGCAGTCTGTTTCTATAAATTTCTCATCACCATCACCAGCTCACTATTCGTCCGCACCAAGGGGTGACTAAGCCATAGTCAACCACGGTAGCCCAGTGCGGATTGGTTGACTTCACACATATCTTTGAATTTCTGTACCGATATGTGCAGGTTGCATCACGATGTTTTCCTTCACCGTAAGAGCGTCGGGTAAATATGTACATATGAAATTGGAAAAACGAAAAACACATTGGTACATGGCGGGCGGGATTCGACCTCGGGACCTTAAAATTTACAAATGATTTTTTCTCAATCCATATAATAAAACTAGCCGTTATTCGCGACTTCGTCCGCGTGGAAATTAAAAAATATAGCCTTTGTTACTCGGGGATAGTGTAGCTTTCTAACCGTGAACGATTTTTTGAAATCGGCCCAGTAGTTCTTGAGTTATTTCAATACAAACAAAAATACAAAGTTTCTCTCTTAATAATATTAGTATACTCGTAGATACAAAACAATGTTACTAAGACATCGATAAATAATACTTTTCACCATATTATCTACGGTGTTCATGTTACAATATAACTGAGGATAATGGCCGCCGGTAAATTACACCTACATCAATATCAATTTCCTTTTATGTTCGCTGTCACTAAGTATCGAGGTAAGAAGTAACGTTCCCGTTTATGTATCGAGTTTGCCATCTATTATTATCTTTTTATTTTCCCTTAAACATACCTTTTGTAAGAATATATCAAGGAAATGTTAGATAAAAAAATGTTTTATAATACGTTTGTGTATTTAATTGTATATAAGAATATCATTTGATTCTACGTGTGTAAAATACTACGATGTTTACGTCATGGATCAGGACAGCGTATACTACTAAAGCTAATCAATCCGGACTGGCTAGTGTGGTTGACTAAGCTTTAAGCTTTGCACGCACCAGGATAATATTTTAGTCGAGTACCAAGTAATAGGTATCCGAACAAAGGGTTTCTTAATCTACTCTACTAAAATGTTGTAGTGTAAAATGCTGTTCGGAAACATATTTTACTATATTACTTGCTACAAGGCTTTAGTGACACTCAACTTACGGAGGTTCCAGCCGATCAGTGTGGATTTGTACGAGCTTATCAATACAACTGCCACTTAAAACCCATACTTAAACAATCTTTATCAAATCATCATCATCTCCACTACTCGTAGGGTCAGGCACCAGGTTTTGTGTTCTCCACGTTAATCTATCCTCCGCCATCTCAATCGTGACGCTTGTTTATCATATCACCTTTCACGCAATCCATCTCTTCCTAGGCCTACCTTTACCGGTGTACCTCCACATTCATACTTAAAGCTCTCCTTGTTACGTGCCATACTTCCCTCCTCATAATCTTTATTACATGATATGCCATAACAATGCACAGTAATCTTAGTGAGAAATGTGTTAAAATGCACGAATATGTCATAATCACATTGTCATATTCATAATAAACATAGTTTCTATTGTAATATTGTATTTCAGCTGCATGTCTAGGCATGCTTACTGGAATTAATTCATGCGACAAATCTTTACCAGTTTGCAGAACTAAAAACAATTCTAACGTAGCAAACAAGACTTAACGTTAACAAAACCATCTGTAGTTTGTACGGAATCTCGAGTTATATTTGTCTTTCCTCTATTCACATGTTTCTAGCATTTCAGTTTGTTTAGGAACTTATATGTTCTAGTATACTCCAACAAAACTATTACTAATTGAATTAGTGCACTTAATTTGATTCGTATTTTATTATTTTAACTAGCTCCCGACTTAGTCCGCTTGGAATTAAAAAAATATAGCCTATGTTACTCTTAGATATTGTAGCTTTCTAACTGTGAAAGATTTTTTGAAATCGGCTCAGTAGTTTTTGATTTATTTATACATACAAAATATAAAAAAAAACCTTTTATAATATTAGTACAGATTATATCAAACTCTTATTATTGAAACAAAAACTGATCAAAAGCCTGTTATCCAGAGCCGCACAACATTAACGCTAAAATAACATTTTACACTAGTTTTAAAGTGAAAATCTCTAACCCTATAATTGCGTCATTTTGATACGAAAATGTTTATACAGGCCTAGTAAACACACTTTAAAAAGTACTGTGATCACTTTTTAAAAAGTCCTGTGATCACTTTTTAAAAAGTGCTGTGATCACTTTTTAAAAAGTGCTGTGATCACTTTTTAAAGTGTTTTAAAGTGACCACACGGGATGTTTTTTTTTTGGTAATCTTTTTAAAGTGTTATATAAATATTATTTATCTGGCCAGTGATAAAATACCGGTGACATTTATATAGATCGAAGTATAATAATTTGATTCAGGGGTGTTTATAAGATATGCAAATCATATATCTCTCGATACGTTTGCTTTTGTTAAAATATAACAATGTTAAAGGTATCTTACACTACATCGTGTCTCGTTCGGGACGTGCCCCGTCCGAGCCCGCGCGGTGACTGTGTCAATTCAAAATACACGAACGTGCCCGACCCAGGTGACGAACAAAACTACTGAATAGTTTTTTAATACAATACAATATTGAGACCCAATGGTAGCTATTTTGCATAAAACAAAAACGTTATTGTCCGTTCCATACATTTTTGACGATCGCTATAGAATCGCTTCGTAGCGAATGTACTTTGGGTTGTTACCCATAACTCGCTGCGTAATTCTTGTACATACTTAAAAAAACTCATTGACATGATAACCTCCTTCTGTTGGAAGTCGGTTAAAAATATATACATTGTATCGACACACTGACAGCCCGGACGGAGCACGGTCTACCGTGAGTCATCTTTTACTTGACTTAATGTCAACGTTAATCGATTAAATCCAATATTCAGATGTTGATTGAATACAATAGTGATGTATGCCTCAAGGAAGTTAATCAATTCGTTGAATTAATTCAAAACACAAACTTAAACTCAATTAACGTGGTATATTAAACTTGTCAGATTAAAGCTGTGAAGCTTTAGATAAAGTGTTTATGTTTTAATATTTTGAATAATAAATACCGCTATACGACAACGACAACGACATACGACAACATCATGACTGAATATTATAGTCTCTAGGATATTGCTTTTTATAGGAGAGGGCAAACGAGCAGCGGATCGTCTAAGTTAGTTGATCCGACGCCCATGGACTGCAACGCTAGAGAAACCGCAGACGTGTTGCCGGCCTTTGAGGGAGGAGTACGCTCTTTTCTTGAACGCCTGGCCTTTTCTATAACAGTATTATATTCTGATACAATGTGGTACTGAAAAATTATGTTTCTAATGCAATAGTTTTGTCATCTCCAGAAGTGCCTATACTTTGAGATATCATGAAATTAGTTGTAGAAAAACGAATCTAGATTATTATTTTCATAAAAGCAGATCCAAAATAGAAACAAGAAGAGATAATTAACCAGATTATGATATTATTAAGCTAACTGCTAATTTCCAGACTCGCGAAATTATGCCACGGTCGGTTGCGTTTAATAGCTAAGAATAAAATACGAAGCTTATCGTCAAATTTACTTTCAGATTATTTTACACGAAATTCGCAGATAGTAAAAATGTAATAAACATAAATCTTTAATAAAGACGTTAAAAGCAACGAACCATTCTTAGTAACAAAATAATTTTGACGAACAATTTTAAGCTTTTTCCTTATTTTTAATTTACTTACGTCCGAATTTTCAAAGGCCACTAAATATCTAATTATCTTACATGTTAAGTCCACGTTTGAACACCAAATTTTACGGCGATCTCGTTTAATTTTGACGCCACTTAGATTTTAAGCGACGCTTACGTAACAAAGTATTTGAGTGACGTTGAACTTACGGTCGTTATTTCAATACTGTTTAAATCGTTGTTTTAATCTGCAGACACAAGCGAATTATCATTATTCTAACCTTTTCCTCCTTCACAGAATGTACTATCTGTTACTGTCTTTTCAATTCCGCGCAGACGAAGTCGCGTGCGACAGCTAGAAATATTTGTATATAGTAGGGATTATGAGGAATATTCACAACATAATCAAGTAATTGTCAATTCCCCAGCCTGTAATTAAAGCCGTCGATATGGATTCGTGCATGCGGAAAATCATAACATCGTCTTAATGTAATTGTCGATAACGAATGTGTAAGTATATATCTAGGTTAAATTATATTATATGAATGTTGATTATATAAGCACAATATATTACATTCAGAATATATCCTTTTGGTAGTTTCGATTTTCAAATTTGATTGAGATAAAGATGTTTTATGTCTACTCTACGTCACACCGTGTTTCCCTACTATAATAATACTAAGTTAATTATAGGAGTTGGACTTCAGTGGAGTTTGGGAAACATAGCCCCTACTATTAACTAACACTAAGTTAATCCCTTAGTGCCCGTCAAATGACTCTATACGTTGCAAGCACCAAAAGTCTTTCATATTCTGTTATATCGTTCTCCTTTGGTATCGTTGCTTTAAAAAAAATGCTTGATTTTAAAAATCATCGCCACTGATTTTACTATTGTTTAAAATATTATTTTGTTGTTATTTTTTTACGTTTTTGCTTTTGTTAAAGTTGTTTCAAGTTAAAATGTGTGCGACATTTTCTTTGTTACCCCTTTTATCGACTTGAAAGAACGCTTTCTACGTCAAAGCCTACCTTTTAAGCGGTAAAACAAGGTTCGACATTTTACTGCTTAGTGCGAGATATTTTCTCTAAGGTTCTTTAATAATAAATGAGACTTAACCAAATGTAATACATTGTTAGAAGTCAGCTTTTAAAATGTTATATTAAAATTCTATTTTGTTTTTATTAGTTTCATATATGATATTGGCTTAAAGCCGGCTACAGACCTCCAGTTTTAACTATGCAGTTCGACTACGCAGTCAAAACTGACAATAGTACAGTTAAAAATGATAAAACTACGCAGTTTTAACTGTACAGTCAACACTGAGCTTCTGTAGCCGGTTTGACTAGTTTTTTTAAGTAATAGTAGTAGTAGTGTAGACCCACGATGGGCTCCATTTTCCGCAACTCCACGACTAGAGCATATTTTGCGTGACTTCACATATATCTTTAAATTTCTTTGCCGATATGTGCACGATGTTTTCCTTCACCGTATGTGTTTTCCTAAACTTTTGTTTACATACTGATTATGTGCTTATTCTAAGCTTAATAAGTGACTCTACAAATTAAACAGTAAGGTTTCGAATATTTCATTGACCCAATAGAAGAATTGATACTGCTGTTATGTTTTTGTTTGATGTACAACCCTTTAACGTTAGGACAAAAATAATTGGGAATGCTTTGTGCAGCTGTAATCACATAAAAGTCATTTCGTTTCATGATAATGACGATCGTTAATACGCTATTGCCAGAACAGAAAATCATATTTTCGTCCGAACGATGTCATTTAGGGTAACAGCTTTGCAATCGAATATTTTGACAGTAAATCATAAAAAAA
>QDHC01003016.1:72338-85194 GCA_013186455.1 Papilio dardanus tibullus
TTTTTTTTTGTTTTATGGAAAAAAATAAATATTACATCTCTTACACTGGATGGGCTTGTTTTATATTACCCTCTTTTCATTATAAAAAAATACTTTTTAAAGTTATCGAAGTTAATTGTTACCAACAACATTTAACGTTTATTCAAATCCAAATAAAATATTATAAAGAAAACGGAAACAAAAACGGTAAATTGATCTTAATACATCGAACAAAGGTTAAACATTCGTTTGTATTCAGAATGAGAAATTCGCTTCGTTCTATTAAGAGTAATGGAATAATGAACATTCGTACAATTCTGAAGACAATGAAGACGAGAATATGTCTTCACAATTTGTCACTAACGTCACTGACATATGACACATTAACGCTTAGAACTCACGAAGCGATATCAAAACGCGCCCGCAGTCGTGAATCTGTGGTATTATTTCAAAACCCAAAAATTGGTTATTTGCTACGTTACATGACCACCGTCCAAGATATTCTACTAAGTCACCGATGCAGCGGGAATTGCAAAAAACCTCGCACATTGCGTGCTTAAAACTGGTCGTGAGTTGTGTTTTAATTTTGCATTGAAGAGGCTAAGGTCCCGCTACTACGGCGGGCGCGGGTGAAAATTATTTAGTGAGTTCTTAACGTAAATCAACTCTCATGTTAGCTCTGAGCACATTTACATGTCACTAATTTACACTGTTCCCAATGCTAATGTCCTTAAGGATGAATATTTCATTGTTTTCTTTATTATTTGACTATGAAAAAAACATAAAACTGCGTAAATACTACCTTATTCGATATTCTTCTCTTAAGTGTTAGGTTAGGATTAGATGCAATATTTAAAGTTTCAAGAGATTTGCGTAAAAGCATACTCAAAAATGAATTGAATTTTAATTTATTCACATATATAAAAAGGTACAGACTGGTAGCATTTAATAATTAATCTGTCCTTCATAATTAATTATAATAATTTAATGTCAATTGGTATAATTGATACGATTCGATTATTTTTAATTATATTAATTAACATAAACGGCGACAAAAGTGGTTGTGTTATATTTTATAACATTTAACAATTTTAAGGCCCTTCGAGTACAAAGCTACGGAAATTTGATTCGAGTCTCTGAGCGACTCAAATAATACCACCTTATAGAGGTTTAATCTATCAATTCTACACAAGTACGTGACTGTCGACCAAATTTTCAAACGCCAATCAAATATTTAAGAGCCTCGTACATGTTAAGTCCACGCATATACTGCAAATTCTACGGCGAACTCGTTTAATTTGACATCACTTAGACTTTAAGCGACGCTTAAAGAGTTGCGTTTAAACATTCGGCCGTCCGACATATGAAATTGTAACATGTAAGTCATTTACGCCCGAATTTACAAACCCCATTAAAATATTTAAGAGCGTCTTATATGTTTAGTCCATGCTTAAACTCCAAATTCTTCAGTGATCTCATTTAATTTTGACACCACTTAAATTTTAAGCGACGCTTAAATTTGAGTAGCGTTTGAACAGTCGGCGTTAGAGACTAAAACTCCGACTTCCGTAACTTCGTGTACGCTGGGACTAAAGTAATAAAGCGAAATAGTTTTATAACATGCGTGAAAACTTAATACGCACTTACGTAAGTGAAGGTGGTTGAATATGAGGGTTTATATTGTTATATGTACTTAAAACAGTTATTAAAATGAGACTTATATGAAACTTACCCCTATTACGTCATCGCAACAAATATAGGGAGTCAAATTTAAAAGCTGCCTTAAACTTGTTTAATGTTTGCCGTAAAATTCTTAATTAGGGTAAAAATAGGTTAAGCTTTAAAGTTGACGTTTCACAAATCCGTTTTACTTCGCGTGTTCCAACGAGATCCCTTTTGGTAAAAAATGTACTTACAATTTAATATCAGTCGTAATGAAAAACTGATAACGAGTTGTATTTTGTAACGAGTAAAATATTATTAAGGTGACAAACTTGTAAGTGGCCACTTGAATTCGCCGGAATGGCGAAGCGATGTTAAGTCATGGTTAATTTAAAAATCGGCAAACCCAACTGATCGGACTACGCCGATACTCAGAGTCGTTAAAAAATTAGGCAGTCTTTAAGTGCACATATGAATGATACCTAAACACTGATCTCCGTAATAAATGGATAGGTCACTGCTAGGCAACGATGGCTATTGTTTCATTCCAACTCAAACACGCCTGTTGATGTTTTAAAGTTATTAGTTACAATCCTATTCCCCAAAATGGCGTCTACAAAATAAGCACCATTATATCTACTCTATTTATAACCCGGCTACTGACGCCCAGTTTAACCTACACGGTTTTAACTGCACAGTTAAAAAACTGAACTTTTGTAGCTGGCTTAACTCTTCAAAATCGATCAAGCAGATTACAAATTGTACTTGTTACTTATCCTTGGAACACGTTTTACGATAACTTTCCAGCCAGACTCGAAAAAGAGTTTTCACTACCTACCTGTTAGACTGTACAGTATGTAATGAAATACGTAAGTGTTTTTTGTTGTTACCTGGGAGCGACTTATAAAGTCCCACAACGAATCGAAAAAGGTTTTTTCTACATATTACATTCTTTGTGCTCTCCACTTGTTGACTTGTAAAAAGCTTAGTAGTGCATATTTTTTCGTACTTATCGGTGTGTCTTTATTTACATATATTTTATATAATATATTTTAGCTGCGGAATCCAATGACACTAGCAACCAGTGGTCAGGTGCCAGAGAAGTGATTAGAACTACAGAGAAAAGAACCTCCTCACTATACGTTCGGTCTCCAAAATGACTGCCTTTTGTTTTGGGCCCTTAATCCAACTGTTGATCGAGTTGTTTAGATATTATTAATGTTTTGTATCTAATTGCTATAAAAGCACTACATTTATCCCAAAGAAGTTCAAATATGGCCGAAAATCTAGATACTTCAATCACATATAGTCGAGAACCATTATCGTCTTAGTATTTCAAATGTATTTGACGCGTTTACCATAAAAACTGACATTCTTTGACCTAACCTTGATCTGAAATAAGAAAGTTATTCCGAAGCAAAAATATTCTTAGACCTTTTTATTATATTTATTTTACTCTGGGCGAGAATTTTCAGATACCGTAAGTTAGTCGTTCACATTTATTCCAATAATCTGTTATCTATACTAATAATATAAAGAGAGAAACTTTGTATTTTTGGATTTTTTTATTTTTGTATGTATTGAAATAACTTAAGAACTACTGGGCCGATTTCAAAAATTATTTCACCATTAGGAAGCTACATTACCCCCGAGTAAGATAGGCTATATAATTTAATTTCAAGCGGACGAAGTAGCGCACAACAGCTAGTCTGTTAATATTTGAAATGCGAAAGTTATGATGTATGTATGGATGTTTGTTGAAAAATATCTCTGAAACGGCTCAATGGATCTAGATTAAATTTTGCACAGATTTAGGCTACTTTGTTTTATTTTAGTTCCGCGCAGACGGAGTTGCGGGCGACAGCTAGTAGCGCATACAACAAAAAACATATTATTAATTCTCTTCATCTTTGAATCTTCATACGTTACGGGGTTGGTATAAAACAGAACATGATTGTTCAACAAGATTAACTTTGGGGCCCGCATGCACGTTCTTGAGAAGTTAATTTTAGAATTTTCTTTTAGAAAATGTACTGCGATATGAATACTACGACGACTCCTTTATACTCTTTGAGAACTTCTTAAGTACTTACTAGATATATCTAATATTATCTCTGTATCCCAAAAGGTTTATAAAATGAGAGCTTATTCCTAGAACGATATGAGTAATTGCGGGGCTAACTTCAGTTTGACGCCTCTCACGCGTTACATTTCTACGAATATCTGGGGATCTGTATTTGCATATTTTAATTCACTTCGAATATTATATTAATAAACTCATACAATTAACATATTGTGGGTAATATTATAGACTATTATTACGTGAAACAGACTAACATTTAAGGGTTTAGGAATTCTCACTAAATACAAAATCAGCCTCGCTTTATCGAGTCCACGAAAACCAAAACCTCTTTTATTAAAGTTTTCTTAGAAATAAAATCCTTTTATAAACATGATAACTTAGAAGTATTTATTTTAATACTCGACCGTAATTTTGCGTTAAAATACAAGTCTACTTTGATTATAAAAAAAATAAAAATAGGTATTCACTTGTTTACGTGCTTCGAAACTTTTCTTATTTACGATAGATTAAAATATGTATGTGATTTAAAAGAAAAATCAAAGTTGTGAATTATAATTGACATTGAATTCAATGAGTTCGCAAACAATCAGTATAGAATTGCTTTTCGATCCCGTTCGTCGTTTGCTCGGAAAGCACTTCTAATAGAATAGAGCGACGTCGGACGCAGACTGTTTATTTCAACGCCGTTTGTTAGGAGCAGGCAAAACATTTATAAAATAAGTTTTACCACATTTACATCTGGATTATCATTCTTTATTTATTTTTAATTTAATTAAAAATCATCATCATCCCTTGTCCCTATGGAGGGTCAGCACAGTATGTACTACTCCTCCATACTTCTCTATCAGCCGTCATTTCTAAATTTATCTCTTTTTTAGCATATCTTCTTTCACGCAATCTATTTTATCTTTTAAATAAAAATATCTAGAAAAAATTGAGAGCCTCCTTATATTGGAAGTTGGTTAATATAATATGTTCATTGTCCCAACATAAACTGCCTTTTTTGTCCTATAAAGTATAGTTAAGTCGCTATAAATGGATAATTAACACATGACTGTATATTTTTACATAGATTTTGAAATTTACTTTTTTAAAATTGATAAAAGTCTTCATCATCATCATAGTTCGACCCACGATGGGCTCCATTTTCCGCAACTCCACGACTAGCGCGTATCTTGCGTGACACACACATATCTTTGAATTTCTTCGCCGATATGTGCAGGTTGCATCACGATGTTTTCCTTCACCGTAAGATAAAATTCTTCATCAAAATAAAATAAACTCAGGGAGCGCACTCCTCCCTCAAAGGCCGGCAACACATTTGTGGTTCCTCTGGCATTGCAGATGTCCGTGGGCGTCGGAACAATTAACTTGATTGATCCGCTGCTCGTTTGCCCCCTTCTCCTATAAAAAAAAATCAAGATTAACAAACATTATTGTAAGAAAAAAATTGTGGGTTAAACTTTCATTAAAACCATATCAATGCCATTTCAATATACCCTTAAATTCTCTATTATAAACATATCAAGGTAACATATTGTGATGTTATTGAAAAAATAAATTGTAATATCTCTCTTTATAATATATCTTTACAATTGAGAACCGAATCCAATCATTTTATTTCAACCAACCTCCGTTGTATATTTTAATATACATATCTGCTTAAAATACACCCTAAAAACACCCAATTCCCCCCGTTCAACCTTTTCATTCCAAATACTTGTTTCAATCAATGACCTCAATTCATCTCTTTTAAATATGTTTTTTGTTTACTGACCGTCTGATACAAAAATAATATCTTTTGTAAAAAAAACTTTTAAAAATGATTACGTGAATTGTTTCCATGATGGAATAATTACACGTATCAGTGAATTCATTTTAACAGAAGTCTTTTGTAAAGACCTTTAAGAAAACTTATAATTTGTCTTTTCCTTTTACAATTTTCTTTTCTTTGATATTTTCTTAACGTTGTCACGACGGAAAATTTAATTTCCTATTGAATTTTCAAAAGAATAAAGAAAGTTAATGTTTTCACCTATTAAAATAAATTACTTCGTAAAAATTTTGAATTGATTTTGTTACCAAAGTTATTACATTACTCTCTATTTTTTTAATTGATCCCACGCAGAGTCTTGAGTTCTTTAAAAAAAAAATACTAAAAGATGTTCATAAATAAATGTTAAACCACGATTAAGTTAACCATGCACTTATTTATTCATATTTCAACCAATTGCTATCAAATTCTTGAACCAACTTCCAAAAGAAGGAAGTTATTTTTTGCACTAAATTCAATAAAAACACAAAAGAGCATTATATTTCCAAAGCAAAAAGCACCATAGACGTGATCGTAGCAACTTATATCGCGCAAATTGGTAGATAAGCTCATACTGGTTATGTTCGCCTGGTGGAAAAATGTTTTGTTACAGAGTACTGCATTCAACGTGCGTGAGTTTATTTACGACGGAAATGTGTACACGAATTTCTCAAAAAAAATTGTATAAAACAGTAGAATTTTTATTTAATATAACGTTATTTTTGTTACAGGTAAACAACACAAAGGCTGCAGCAGTTAAAATTAAGTTAAATTGCGGTGCAATATGAAGTTTTAACCTTTAATTCCTTTTTAATTATGGATACTATACAAAGAAGATATGAAAAGAATTCGATAAAAATAATATTGAAGCTAACTTTCAGAGATGAATTGCCAGTTAAAAATGATGTGTATGATAAACTCATTATCAATGTAGCTCCATAAAATGTACAAAACAATACAACAAAATGGGTCAAACATCAACTCATCACAGCTCCAACTTCACTTCACACAATAGTTCCGACTTTGATTACGATATTGTGAAAGATGAATGCGCCGTAGCCGATGAACCTAAATTCTCAAGTAGTCTAGGTATAACGCTTGCTGTGCCAGAATGGGAGGCCATCTGCACGGCAGTGATTCTTACGCTTATTATTATATCAACAATAATAGGAAATATCTTAGTCATACTTAGTGTGTTCACTTATAAACCTTTAAGAATCGTTCAAAACTTTTTCATAGTCTCACTAGCGGTAGCAGATTTAACAGTAGCTATTTTAGTTTTACCTCTAAATGTAGCTTATTCTATATTAGGACAATGGGTGTTCGGAATATATGTATGCAAAATGTGGCTTACGTGTGATATTATGTGTTGTACTTCATCTATTTTAAATCTATGCGCCATAGCACTCGACCGATATTGGGCGATAACAGATCCTATAAATTATGCTCAGAAAAGGACCCTAGAGAGAGTTCTCTTTATGATTGGTATTGTTTGGATATTTTCGCTTATAATTAGTTCTCCTCCGTTACTAGGTTGGAACGATTGGCCGGAAGTATTCGAGCCGGATACACCGTGCCGGCTAACTTCCCAACCGGGTTTCGTTATTTTCTCATCATCTGGGTCATTCTATATCCCACTCGTAATAATGACCGTTGTTTATTTTGAAATTTATTTGGCAACCAAAAAGAGGCTACGCGATCGCGCTAAAGCTACTAAGATAAGTACGATCTCGAGTGGTCGCAATAGATTAGCTTCCAAAAACAGCGATCAGAATGATCAAGACTCAGTCAGCTCAGATGGTAATCACGAACATCAAGGAGTTACTCGTCTCGTATCTGATAATGGGACAAATAAACATAAAAGACCAAAAAAGTCAACTCCAAAGAAAAAGCCGAAACTAAAATATTGGAGTAAAGATGATAAATCGCATAACAAATTAATAATACCCATTCTATCGAATGACAACTCTATCACAGACGCGGGTGATAACGCAGAAAATAGGAACACGTCATCTGAAAGTAACTCTAAAGAGACACAAGAAGACGAAATAATAGAAATAAAGGAGCCAGTAACAAAGAAAAGTCATAAACGATGTAAAACAACTCAAGAGAATACTGTATATCAATTTATTGAAGAAAAACAACGTATTTCTTTGACGCGAGAACGTCGCGCGGCGAGGACTCTAGGCATCATAATGGGTGTGTTCGTGGTTTGTTGGCTTCCTTTCTTCGTATTGTATCTAGTTATTCCATTTTGCAGCAATTGTTGTTTGTCAGGGAAGTTTATTAATTTTATAACTTGGCTTGGCTACATCAATTCCGCATTAAATCCATTAATTTATACAATTTTCAATATGGATTTCCGAAGAGCTTTCAAAAAGTTACTTTGTATAAAGTGATCAGTGAATTGTGCCAAAGTTATAAGTTTATTGTGATTGTTATTTCAAATTAAAGTTATTATTTAATTTTGATATTTTTCACATATAATGTTGATTCTAATCTAGTTTTTGTAATGAAAATAAAATTATTTAATATAGAATTTAAACCTTCCAATATTAATAAATAAGAAAGTTGATTGTAATTTAGATTTGACTTAATAAGCTTGTAGTTGTATTATTATAAATATTTCTCAATTTTATATTAGATTCTTTAATTTCTTGTGCATGGCACTTGATTAAAATTATTATCGATTTTTAAAATCACAAATATACTCGTATTTCCGTCAACGAAAATATATAATTCTAGTAAATGTAAATACATATCTAGGAGGCTATCTATCTACGTTTGTAAATACATAGATTGTAAATAAGTTATTGTTAGTTACTTTGGTTGTGTTGCGAATATGTAAATCTTTTATATTTAAACTATATCTACTCTTAAATGTATAAACATCGTAGAAAAAGCATGATTATATCCCTTTGGAATAATTTGAGCCCTTATTTAAAAGGGATATTTAATTGTGTTATAATAATAAAATAATTTAACTGTATTAAAAGTTGTTTTTATACTTTATTCCTAGGACTAGAGGTCATCTACAAGGTAAGTGCGTGCATAGACGAGCCAGACACATCAACCAACCAAACTGAAATTAACATCTATTCGAGAGGGGAGACATCTTACAGAGAACATTAACTATTAAAAATATGATATTACTAGCCGTTATGATCTTCGATTTTCATATGTACCTATTTACCCGACACTTTTAGGTGAAGGAAAACATCGTGATCCAACCTGTACATATCGAAGAAATTCAAAGATATGTGTATTCACGCTAAATACGCGCTAGTCGTGGAGTTGCGGAAAAATGTAGCCCATCATGGGTCGAATCTTACCTTACCTTACTAGCTGTTACCCGAGACTTCGACTGCGTGGAACTTTAGAAACATAGGAAGTAGCTTATATATTCTTCCAGGCTGTTCTACATCTGTTCAAGACACCAAGGACGTTATACCATTCTGGAGTTCTTTTAGACATACGTGCATTTTAACTTACGCTATTATAAAATTACTAAGATTAATTAAGCTTTAATTACTTTCTACCGCTGAAGCTTCTATCTACCTTATAGCTGCAGCTAATTTATGTGATACATTTATAATTCTGTGGCGAGACATGTATTGTAGTTCGTCGGCGCTTCGCCTCTATTGTGCACGATAGAATTAAATCCTTTTGTGAGCGTACCAACGCTTATTTAACTAGAAATACACCGGCCACCGTGTCTAATGTCATTCACACGTACCACACTCTTACATTAAATCTATTTATCCATCGGTATACCAGTTTACAGCGATCACATATTTTGAATTATGACCTTTAAAGGTTTTTAATGTTAATCAATTTAGACCTATCCGGTATTCAGACTCGATAATTAAAATCAGTCGCTACTTTACGTAGAAAGTATATAAAGAATATTTTTGTATTGCATTTGTTGGTATCATTATCATCACCAGCTAACTATAAGTCCTCACCGAGGTGTGTGGTATACTTTCTACCAAATATATGTGATAGGCCCTCAGTATTCTAAATCATAAACAATAATAAAACTAATTTTAATACAATTTAAGGTCTATACTTCAATGACATAATCAAGGTAGACGATGTAGATGACTAGTAAAAGGTATGATCTGTTTTCTTATGGATATATATATTTTTAGTTCAAATACAATAAATAATATTGGTGTATATATAACATTTCCTTGATTGCACTCACGTTTACGAAAGTATTATGTTTCATTAATGGAACATTGATTACATACAAAGCAGTATATGAAAAGCTTTTCCTTGTAACGAACAGCGTATACCAACTCACTAGTAAGTTCCTCATTTACTGTTAAGTAAGTTATATAAACTTCGTAAATAATACGTATTATAATGAAGCTTAATGATTGAAAGAAATAAGAAATAATTTACAGGAAATTTTGCCACTTTTCCTGTAGACTATTTCAGCCTAACATAAAATATATCAAATATTCTTAATACATATAAATAAAAAAGTAATGTAATTATTTGTGGACGGATACAAAGGCCAAGGATATTGATGGATTGTGTGAAAGAAGATATGCCAAAAAAGGGTTGAATTAAGAAATGACGGCTGATAGGAATGTATGGAGGAGTAGTACATACTGACCCGACCCTCCATAGGAACAAGGTAGGCTGATGACTTAAAAAATAAGAGTAAAATAAAACAATTTAAACACTTAAAAATATTATACCAATAGTCAACTACAGTTTACAACTCAGCTCAATTTACTTCTAAACATCTCAACTTCAAACGGTTGAATTATCCACGAAGTGTCTTTTCACAGCACTGCTTTTAATATAAACATCTATAAAATATGACAGAAACGATTGACCCCAATACCGCGCACTGAAAAGCAATACCTCTTTAAATGATTGATATTTCACAAACTGATAATATTATTGAAATATAGTCTCTTTTACTGGAAATGGAAGCTTAATATTTTATCTATCTGTTAGTACACAAATGACATTATCATAATAAAGTAAGCCTTTTTACACAATATGTTATTGTCACGTAATAGACCCATATAATTTCCAAGGATATTTTATATAAGTCACGCAATTTCCCGTGCGTGCAGACGCCATTAAAAATGCGTAATGACTTTTTAATTTGTTATAATTCATGCATGTGTGGACCTTACCGCCTGTATGCTACATGTTGTTGACGTTTATTGTTCCATTTATATCATTTACAACAACAAAATTAACAACAACAAAATTAACGCCAGGAACCTAAAGGAATAGGCAGAGACAATAGACATTTGGCACGATACTGACACACCTCTCTCGCTTCTACGTTCATATCTATTTACGCATACACGACGATGACGCGTGCTCATAATACCGGCCTACTTGAGTAATTCCTTAATATATCATTACCATTTGAGGTTGCATAATAAATAAAAATAACAAATAAACTTTATATTCCAGATTTTTTAACTAAGAACTCTAAAATATCTATTTCTATTAATATTTTTACAGCTTAAAAGAGTTATCTGAACGCGAATTTGATTGAGAATTTAATAAAAAACAAAAGAACAATAATAATAAATTCACTAACCAGTTTACACAACAAATGAAAGGCAAATAAACGCCTTAATTAAAAGGGCGTCCCGAAAATATTTCTGTGAAAGGTAATTGTATATTCGGGTGCTTATTTAAGGAAAGTTTTAGAAATCCGAGCCTTAAAATTGTGTGTTTAATAAAAGATTTGAGTTCCAACCGGCATCTTACTTATTTCAGTTGTTTTTTTATTATCAAAGGATAATAATACTTGAAAAACTTTTTCTAGATTACAAAGGATTTTTGATCAAGTTCCAAATTACAGTAAAAAATCTTAATTTTCTTCAGAAGAATATTTGTTTATCTATAAACATAATCCTGATTCGTAATATATCTTCTCTTTATGTAATTGTGTAAGCTTCAAGCTGTACTGGGGGCTGATGGAATTGACAAAAATGTATGAAACTGACAATGTTATTCGATAAGTCATGTGCTTGCACATGTGAGATATCGAACGTCGTCAGTTCCATACACCTTTCATGCTCGCTATCGAATCGCTTTGTAGCGCATGTACATTGGGTAGCCACCCAGTATTACTTAACTTTGTATTATTAAAAATTTTATTGATGAGTCTTATGCCATAGAACCTTAACTCCTAATTATTACGTTATCTATTTGTATGCTAATATAAACAATTTTAGTCATTTAGTTGTCTGCGCAGAGCTTATGCAAATCATAAGGTCATATCACTGTCTCAAACATTATTTCATTCTAAATACTAATAAGTGAACAAATATTTCATAAAATTATTCAACGAAGCATTTTGTAATGCAAATTAATATTGTGGAAGCCAAATATATGAAACTAGCGCCCCGCCCCGGCTTCGCACAGGTGCAAATCGGTATAAGGCTGATACTAAATACTGCAGCATTTGCAATGTAAGCGCTAAAAATGTAATTACGACATCATATTAAAAACCTCTATATTATCAGTGTTACTCTACTATATTGTGAATGTATTATACATGAAAACCTTCCTTATGAATCACTCTATCTATTAAACCGCATCAAAATCCGTTGCGTAGTTTTAAAGATTCAAGCATATATAGGGACAAACATAAAAAAGCGTTATTGTTTTATACTATGTAAGGATAACGATATTACAGATCACAAGTACGAAATTAGACTTCACGAAATACCTTGCTTAGCTAGTAATAAAGTCTACTTACTGTGTTTGAACATATCCAGTATCTGAATAGATGAACTCTATATAATATTGAACCTTACCACCACAAATTCAAACTACAATAAATACCATCTATTGTATTTGCAATTCAATACTAAATGCATTCCTTAGGAAAGACCGAATTACTTCCTTAATTGTCAGCAGATCTACAATTTTTCGGTGTTTGTTCAGAGTAAGGAACATAATGAGACCCATCGCTAATTTTCCTTATTACACGTACAAGAATGCAAAGCAAATATTTAGAAGAAACTGTCACTCAAACATCTTTATTACTCTGAGTAATTAAACTAAGATTCCAGGTGACTATAAAACATGTGCTCGAGTGAAATCAAAAGTAATTCTGTGCAGATTTTACTCTAGTGCCATTGAGAACGTCATTTAAATTCCTGCGCAAAGGAATATTGCAGGAGAGCGTTCTCTAGATTTATTACCCTTACGGTGGCCTTTGCTCCCTGCTCCCTGTCGACACAATTATACAAATCCTTTGTGACAATTTGTCAACTTTGCGTCTACATTCCGAGCTATTATTTGTCAAATAAAAGTTACATGTTATT